>VMDR010001380.1:0-130223 GCA_007922815.1 Macrotus californicus | reverse complement strand
GCGGACAGCCATCGAGTCTGGGAAACAAAGTCACCCCCCCCCCCCCGGTGATCCTGTTGGGTCAGCTGCTGCTGCTTTTTCTGACCTTCTGGGTTCACTGCTGTTTGGTCAAAACACTTCACGACCTGTGCACATTCACGCCTGTCACCATCTCAGCCTGGACAGCGGGGACCCTCACCCGTGTGGGCGGGTGGGCAGGTGCTTTTTCCCGCGTCTCTGAGGGTGAGTGGGAGGCTCTGCTTCGAGCTGCCCGCCCTCTGGGTGGCGTGCTGACTCAGAGACGCGGTTCAAGTCCCTGGCCTCACTTCTCCCCTCCTGCCGCTGCTTGATGGCTTTGTCTCACCTGCTGACGTGAACTTGGCTGAAACAAACGCTCTCTCGGCTGTGGGTGAATTAGTAGCATGTGTGATAGTACCCTTCTGCTGTGTTCTTGTTGTTTTCGGAGTTGTGTAATGGCATAAGCATGTCATTTCTTTAGAACGAGAGGCCTCTTCTCGGGGGCTTTGCATTTACATAATTCCACTCTCCCGCGGACCCCAGCGCCGGCTTGCTGGTTTTGTTCAAAGATGGATTGCACTTGCCACCGGTACATATGTTGGAAAGCGCGGTTGTTATTTTTGGAAGCAGGCAAGGTGCATGAATCGATTCTCCGCGGACTGATTGGATCTGCCTCTGCAGTGTAAGAATCTGCAGCTAGGCCACATTCGCCTTTCATGTCAGTCTCTGCACCCCGACGCTGAGCCCCCTAAAGCGGCAGGGGTATTTGATGTGGCCCCCCTAGTTACCGAGTGGCCCCGAGAGCTCAGGTCAGTGGACAGGTGGTCAGTGGACAGGTGCACTTGGGCACTCCACCTGCTCCTCTGCCTTTGTCTGCACTTTGCACACCTGGGGCTCTTCTCAGGCACGAGGGCCACGCGTTCACCTTGTTTCCCGCAGTTCCTAATGACACGTCTCGCTCAATGCGCAGGGCAAGTTAGCTGGTGCATTTCCCCTCAGTTACATCATGTAACGACAAGGATTCTCTACTGCTCTCAGCTCACCTGTCAGCAGAGCCGGGAACTTGGGAATTAATTGGTTTGCGAACCACAAGGACTCGGTCAGGTGTAGCAAAGGGCCTTTTCGGAGGAAGTGGTTCCATTTCGCTCCCTGAGTCTGCCTTTGCTGCTGGGGACTGTGAGACAACAGAGTGTCCAGAAACGTCCCACTGGTGAACGAAGCTCCCTGCCTGACATGCCACCAAACGGAAGCCTGAGGCTCCTGTATAAGCCTCTAATTGTGTAAGGCTAGATTTCATTAGCAGGATTTTCGGGCACAACCAGCAAACGCGTCGGAGACGGCATCTGACGAGTGAAGAGGCAGGTGTGTCCGCCACCTGTGTGTTGGTTTGCACACCAGCTTCCATTCTGGTTGTTTCGACACTCAACATCTTTGCCTTGGACACAGGTGTGCAGGCGTGTGCCTGTCTGTGTGTGTACCTGTCTGTGTGTGTACCTGTGTATGTACGTTTATCCTGTCCCTATCTCCTTTATACCTTTTATTGTATTTATTTTTCTTCTATTTCTTTCCCATATATCCTTATATTTTCATCATAATTTCTACTTCAGAGTTTGTTTTTATAATTTTTTAAGCTGGCGAGTCTAATTTTTTCCTTATAAAATTTCCCTGTTTATCGAGTTGGTCTTCTTTTGTAAAATTTTTGAGGAAAAAAAGTCGAAACAATTAGTGATTATCTGGGAAAGAAATATCTGAAGTTTCCCTTTAGAGAATTTAGATAATAGCAGCCTCTCCCTTCACCAGCACTTCCTTTCTTCCAAGGATTACAAAGGACACTCCTTACAATGCGCAAATCTCACATTGTCCTCAGAATGCTCCTCAGCAAATGTTTGCAGCTCCCCTGAAACCCCTCTTGTGGGGGGGACCCTGCTGTGTGAAAGAACGCTCCCCCACTTACCCCACTGCACCCCCCACTTCCAGAGGAGGCTTCTTCGAAGGTGGGAGCGTTATTCTGATAACAGACCCCAGACGGGGAGGCTTCATCCCTCGCCAGTTGTGTGCTTCAGTCTGAGCCACACGTCTTCCAGGCCACCCAGGTAGGGCCAGGCAGAGCTGCCACGCCCGCAGGGAACACAAGGCTCTGAGCTGGCTGGGTGAGTCTCCGCCCGCTGGGTGCCAGCCAGGCCCTCCTCCGACCTCTGAGACAGCGGCGGGGTGAGCTCCCAGCCGCTCTGTTCCCACCGGTCGTCCTGTGGGCTCCAGAGCGAAGGATGGAAAAAGGGCCCGGTGCCTTCTTGCTCCTGTTCCGAGTCTGTGCAGCACTTTAGTGTAAAGTTGTGTTCTGTCAACGGTGCTCATTTTTGCTGTTTTCTGCGTGTGAGCTGTGTCATCCACTGTCCTGGCGAGTGTGTCCCCATTAGCCACAAAGTGGGCCCATGGCAGTGTGCGGCATGGGTCCTGCCCTGCGCGCCCGGCCCTCTGTCCACTCCCTGCGGGTGATTGTTTTTAAAGGTGCACTGTTGCTGGGCTGTGGGCACGCTTTGTCATGTGCTGGAAGGTCACACCGGCTCTAAAGATAAGACAGTGAATGAAGAGCCACCAAAGCATGAACATCTGTGAAAGGAGTTTCCAGGCTGGACTCCGTGTTGGGGGGCAGGCGGTGCCGTGTTTGTTGGTGGCGTGCAGCTGACACACACCTACACGGACCATCAGACAGACGGTACACATCCTGAGGGGCGCAGGCCAGTCCCTGTGCCGTGTGTCATAGCACTGGCGGCCATGCTCGGGCCCTCCGCTCCACTCCACCTGCGATTTGGTGCGAACCAGATGTTTTATGGGCCTGGGAGTCACTGTTTGGCCACAAGGCCAGCTCACTAACCGAACTGGCCAACTCCAGGAAAAGTGGAAAAGTCTGGAAATGTCAGCATGGGCTTCTCAGTCTCAAGGCTGAGCTCTGGTCAGTGGTCAGGGCCACCGCAGGACACTTCCTGGGGCTCTCCTGGCCTCGGAGGATCTGTCACATGGAGTCCTCAGTGAGAGGGACATGGTGACCCGATTAAACAGGTGACCCACCTGCTGGGGACACACATCCGGGGGACCGACCTGGGCGTGCTGGGCGGGGGAGGGGCTGTGGTTCTGTGGCAGACAGCCGGGCCGGTCCCCAAGCACAGCCCCGTCCCTGCGCACATTCCTGAGATGGTGCGTCTGATTTCTGATGGCTGAATGTTCACATGATCCATCTCCCTGATATCAAAAACAGTTCCCGAAAAAGGACATCTTTGGAGTGGAAGGAGAATGGTGACATTTTAAGTTTTAGAATAACATGAAAGCATTTTTAAAAATTCTTTTGACTCGCCCTGAACATGTGGCTCAGTGGGTTGAGTGTCATCCCGTTAAGCGAAAGGTCACTGGTTCGATTCCCGGTCAGGGCTCAAGCCTGGGTTGTGGGCCCGGTCCCCGGTTGCGGGTGTGCGAGTGGCAGCTGATCAGTGTTTCTCTCCCTCTCTCTCTCCCCTCTCTAAAAATAAATAATAATCTCTAAAAAAATAAAAAATTCTTTTAACTTTTCATAAGGACAATTTCAAACCCGCAGAAGCAGAGAGTGGGATGAGGAGGAGGACCCCGGGGTCCTCACCCAGACTCAGCAAGAATTCACCCCTTTTCCATTTATAACCTCCTCGCCACCCCCCATAAGTCTTAGAATTTTTACGTATAATATTACAACAATACTTAATTCCGAGTTTAGATGCCATTCTGATGGTAGGCATCCTTTTGTGGCAGGGGTGTTAGAGAATTTGTTCTCCGTGTTTGGATCTCCAACACCTGTGACCGAAGGCGTTTTTATTCGAGACAAGTGCTCTTCCAAGAGTGGCTCCAAGGCCACTCCAGTCCACAAACTCCTCTTCCAGCGCGCGAGGGACCAGGAAGCGCTGGGAGCTTTCACGGCGTCTGGCACTGCTGCACCTCGAGGATGTGGTCAATTTTCAGGTGTTTCAGTTTCGTTGTTTTGCAAAGTCAGCAGCACCCTGGGGACCACACCCTCTTTCTACAGGAAGTTTGAGAAGCTGTCCTCTGTGCAGTTCTGGGCCTGTGTCCCGTGGGGGATGTGTGTCTCTGTCTGGGGATGTTTTGAGTCATCACAACCTGGGGGGCCGTGGGGTGTGCTGCTGACACCGAGTGGGTGCACAGAGCCACTCCCCGAAACAGAGCAGGAGCTGGCCCTGAGTCGGTGGGGCAGGCTGAGAGCCTCACCCCGGGTTTGGAGGAGGCTCGGCCACCCTGGGCCTGTTCCAGAGAGCTTCCCGTGGGCCTGGCCAGAGGAAGGCTGGAGAGCGAGCTGGACTGGCTGCATGTGAGCTTTCCTTATGCGAGGAGCTCCATCCTCTGCAGGTGGGAGAGTTGGAAGATGCAGTAAATGGCTTTGCCCGAATCCTTAAAAAATGTGACGGAAGCGTTTGAGTCACACGTTACCTATTTCATCTGCGCCGAGGTTTGTCGTGTGTCCAGGGGCAGCTGAGGCAACGCAAAATCGGAAACAGATTTTATGCTCAGGAAATTCTTGCCAAATCTCTGCTTCGTGAGGTTTTGTAAGATTTTTTTTTTTTTAATTTAGAAATAGGAAATGGATATCCTGTAAAAGCCATCATTTCTGTGAATGCTAATAGGGTAACTACGTCTAGCTGTATGATGCTGTAAGCTAGAAAAAAGTAATCAGATGCCATGAACTTGGGATAAGAGATGACTTGTATATCCTAACACACTTGTGTATGTGCGTGTAAGACAGAGAGAGAGAGGGGAAGAGGAGGACATTTATTTCTACACCTGATTCCTCAGTGGGCTTCTTCTCTCGCGTTGAGTGTGACATCCCTGTGGCTCACGTGGGTGCCAGCTCATTAACCACGCGTACACGCTGGCCCGTGGCAGCACCGAGCACGACAGGCAGAGGAAGTGAGTCCACAAAAGACAGCACCACCGAGGAGCCTGGGCTTCGCTCACAGACCGAGCCTTCTTTCCGCAAACCCTGGCTGCTGTCATCCGAAGCGCCGCGGGCTCTGCCCTCCTCCCGCCCTTGCCGCGCTCACCGGGGCCGCCTTCTTGTCTTCGCTTCCCAGTTTTCCTCTCTTAGTTCTGTTGGGCTTAGGCTACCGCTGGCGTGAACGTATATTGCACATCACTCTGTGACTTCCTGACTCCATTTACCTTGACCTCTGACGGCAAGGGGAAAAACTGACTTGCTAGATTTTCTGTTTCTATTTGATTGTGGCCTATCGTGGTATCGACTGTAGGGGATGCCGGGATTCTGTGCTCATGAGTGTGGCTAATCTGCCCACGATCGGGCTAGTCTTTGGGCGTGGGTGCAGGAGGGGGCATGCGTCTTTCCCTCCTGGCAAGCCGTCCTTAGTTAAATAACGAGGAAGCCACTGTCCGATGAACCATTTCGAAGAACTTCACCGTAGCAATCCCTCCACAAGGGATAAAAAAATGTGCCTTGGTTTCTACAGAACCGTCTCTACTGACGGCGAGATTTACTAATTCAGTTTATGTTGGCAAAAATATAACATTAGAAGCTCCAGTTCCTTTACCTAGCTGGGCCTTAATCGCACGAAAATGCGACTCTTCATTAGCTACGCCACAAGGTGCAGGCCGGAGAGCCCCTGCATCGCACCTTCTGGGCGCAGTCTGCCGGCCGCCGTCTCACCAAAGCTGCACTGATTAGACTCGATTAATTCAGCCTTTGATAGATTACAGCTTAACTGACGAATAGATTGCCCCCATTTGGTCACAGTCCCCCAGTCCTGATGACAAAGGACGAGCTACTTGTCAGTTCAACTGTGTAATCATTCAGAAACAGAATTAATCACGACGCTAATCACTTTGTGTCTGGTTACTCCCACTAATGAGTTGCATGTGCGGTGCGAGCCGCGTGTTGCATGCGGAGGCAGCGTTGGAGACTGGGCCCATCACGCTCTGCGGATCAGATGGTGCGCAGGGCGAAGGTTTTGTCACGGCGGGAGAGACGGAGGCGGCGACTGGGGCGCGGTTCATGTTAAAGTGATGGTGGCGTTGGGGGGTCTTTGGGAGCTCGGTGGTGGCACCTTGCGGGGTGGCTGCCAGTGTTGGCACACTCTGGACCTGGTTTCTCGTGGGGACAGGAAGGCTCTGGCTGTGGGGGACACCACCACAATGCCAGGGTCCTGGGGAAGCTACGCTTGAAGTGAGATCAGAGACTGGGAGGCATCTGCATTTGGCAAACGAAGCTGTTTGGGACTTTTAACTGCTTTGGGGTGATTCCTGGCTAGGGGAACAGTTCTCCTTAGAGTCTAACCTCAAGCGTGTTTGCAGTTCAGATTTAAAATGCGGGTTGACCAGAAAACCCTAAGGCAGGAAGTAAACTTAAAGGGCCTTTGACAAATAGGCTCCTGGTGCAGAAGCAAACACAGGCTGCCCTCAGCCTGGGGTCACAGGACTCGCACAGGGAAAGGCCACCAACGGTGACCTCTGGTCCCAGATTCCAGGAACCGCCGAGAAGACAAGAGTCGTGAGTGGGAAATAGGCAGGACCTCAAATAGCAGCGCTCGACTTCCAAAAACTGAAGATAATGACTCATCAGATAAAGAAAACCATGTACATGCCTACAATATCATTAAATAGGCATAAGCAATGTGAGTAAAGTGTGACTGTATAAAAATTAAGCATAAAAACGAACCAAGTAAAAGCTTGTAGAAATTAAAAATATGATCATGGAAATTAACAGCTCAAATGATCCTATTAAGTAGCAAGTTATACGGAAAAAGAATCGCTCGCCTGACGCTAAAGCAGTTCCCCAGAGTGCGACACGCAGAGGGGGAGGTAAAGAGAGGTCGGCAGACATAGGACACAGAGCCCATTGCACACCTAACTGGACTGGCGGGCTTCGTTCGGCAACAGAGCAGGAACGAGGTCACGTTCAAGCCAACGAAAACAGTTTGCTCTCAACGGGCCCTCAGAAGGCCAAGTACGTAAGAAAGCATGAAATGTATAAAGCCAAGCCACAGAGATGATAGAAATGAGTAATTCCATATTAGACATCGGAAATAGGACGCACAGGGAATAGTGCTACACGTAGCAGATGGGACTATTCTGCAGGACTCGCTATTCGGTAGGAGGGCGGCATGTCTGTGAAGCTTAGCTTGTGTTAAACGTACCTGGTAACAATGTCAAGGGCAACCACTAAAAGGGTAAAATAGAGTTCGTGACCTCTGTAATAATGCAGGGAAATGACCAGTCCCAACCGTGCCAGGAAGTGTAGGGGGAACACTTAGAAACGAGCCAGATGGAAAGCAGAGTGCAAAATAAAATGTTAGAAATATATTCAAATGTATTATTAATCACAATGAATAGCATGCTAATTATATAATTATTATGGTAATAGTAATTCTATTTCATAACAATGTAATCATAAATGATAAAATAATAAATATTAAGGAGCAAAACTTGCAGGCCGTCCAGCGGATGGGAGGGTGGCTGTGCCCCCAAATTGAAACACCCCTGTGACCCTGCTGCGGCCCCTCCCCTGGCCCAGGGCCCCCGGCCTGGGACTCACGGCCTCTTCCTTGACCGCAGGAGAAGCCCTACAAGTGCTCTGAGTGCAGCAAGGCCTTCAGCCAGAAGCGAGGCCTGGACGAGCACAGGAGGACGCACACGGGGGAGAAGCCCTTCCAGTGCGACGTGAGTCCAGGCGGGGCTGCGCGTGCATGTGGGTGTCTTCATGTGTGCCTGTCGGGTGTGCGGCGTCAAAGGGCCCTTGGACAGCGCACACCTGCCACTTACATAATGTCACCAACTGGCGTTCCATGACGCATTTAAATAAATAAGTACAACTTAACTTCTTTACAGCGCAATGCGCTGCTGCTTATTTATAATCTACATTACATTATCATGTATTGGGCTCCTCCCTCTCTGCACCAGATCAGGGCCTGTGCCTTCCTGCATTTCCTGTTGTGGGGAAGGTCACATCTTCCCTCCCCAGAAACACAGAGCATTTTTTCTCCGCTTTTCCCAGCCTTCTCCTCACTCAGAACTTGGGCTTTCTTTCCAGCAGGTTTCCTCTCTGCACATTCATGATGCTCAGGGTATTTGCATGGGAGTTACACGTGCCTCGCCTCACATGGGAGTTACATGTGCCTCATCTCACATGGGAGTTACACGTGCCTCACCTCACATGGGAGTTACACGTGCCTCATCTCACATGGGAGTTACATATGCCTCACCTCACATGGGAGTTACACGTGCCTCATCTCACATGGGATTTACATCTGCCTCATCTCTCATGGGAGTTACATGTGCCTCATCTCACATGGGGTTTACATGTGCCTCATCTCACATGGGAGTTACGCATGCCTCATCTCACATGGGAGTTACATGTGCCTCATCTCACATGGGAGTTACATATGCCTCACCTCACATGGGAGTTACACATGCCTCTTCACAGTGGGCATACTTTGGAGGAGTTTCATGTACATGGGATTTCTGTGAACACCACCAAAGTTGGAAGGAAAATTTGGTATTACAAGAATTCCATTTCACTTCCTTTCATGATCTGAATGAATATGCCTTACATCTTCTGTGTAAATGTAATATTTTTAATCGCGTTGTCTAATGTCTGGTGAGCCAGGGGGTGAGGTGGCAGAGCTGGAATGAGTCAGCACGCCCCCACCGTGAGGGGCGGTACACAGGGAAATGAAGAGTTGCAAGTTGGGTAAGGATGCCTAAAGCAGGGCTAACCTCTCCGCCCCAACAGGACGAGGGGAGGGGTTGCCGGTGAGACATGTCTCGTGAATTAATGCTGTTTAGGAGGTTAAATGGGAAACTGTCAACACAGTCCATTGCGGGGAGAAAGACATGGTTTTCAGGAGGTGCCTCCTCGATGTCTACATACAGTGGCGGGGGGAGGGCGGGCAGTGCAGAGGACAGCGTGAAGGGCAGGTAACTCTTGGGAACTGTAATTAGCTCTCCTTCCCCTTGAGCGGGGTGTTCAAATCCACCCGTTTCAGGGGCAGCGTCCCTGTCGGCCCATCCTGACAGCAGGAATGGCCCGACGCCCAGCACCCATGGCGAGCTGCAGTCTGCGGGCTTCTCGGTGCCGTGACCCGTGTCTCTGGGTGTCTTCCAGGTGTGCGACCTGGCCTTCAGCCTGAAGAAGATGCTGATCCGGCACAAGATGACCCACAACCCCAACCGCCCACTGGCCGAGTGCCAGTTCTGCCACAAGAAGTTCACCAGGAACGACTACCTCAAAGTGCACGTGGACAACATCCATGGCGAGGCCGACGGCTGAGGCGGTGGCCAGGGCGGCTGCGCCCAGGGGCCCCGAGGGAGACCGCGGCTCTCGCCAGGCCAGCAGGGTGGAGGTGGCCAGCGCCCTCACGGCTCCCTCGTCCCTCTGGCCGACCCTTAGTCTCTAGACATGTATGCAAAAACAAAACAAGACAAAATCCTGCTTTTACCAAGAAATGGTGCGAATGCAGAACAATCACTTGCAGCCTCACGAGACACTCCTTGTGCTCTGTCCTTATAGAAGTGGAAGGAGCCCGGGCGCTGCCAGCCGTCTCTGGTGACATTTATTGGCATGCTCCCCACGAGGCCTTTTTGTGTTATTGTTATGGTTGCCCGTGCGCACCTTGTGCACAGGCTGGTCGTCACTGGTCCGGCCATACACAGATGGAGAAACCCACGCTCTGCCACCACAGATGGGGACGAGAGCCGTGGCTTTCAACGTCCCCAGTGTGACAAGGGGATAAAGCTTGCTGTTACCAGGTTTTGTGACACTGACCCAAGTCGACCTTATTTACCATCTCCCTCCAGCAGGTTAGTTTAAAATAAAGAGGTATTTAAGAACAGAAATGTCCACTGAAATAGTGCTCGTTTGCAGCAGGTCTTAGGAAACATTGCTTGCTTTCATCATTCTGAGGCAGACACAAAGGGTCTGGAATACGTTTATAAGACCAACACAAAAGTGACTGTCACACGTAACTATTCACCCGGCTGGGCCCCCTGAGTCTATACTCGCTCTCTTTAGGAATCACCAGCACGCAGACATGCGTAGCTGGAAAGGGAAGCGGGGCCAGTTGTCGGTGTTGGGGGCCTGACGGTGCAGCCCAGGGTGACGTGGCGGTGTTGGTCACGATGAACCCCCTGCCTGTCCCTCTCACTCCACAGCCTCACCAGAGGTGTGCTCCCAGGAGGCCCCAGAGCAGTAAGGTCCTATTTCCCAGCATCCTGGCAGTGGTGGCTCTGGAACACTTGAATTGGCCTCGGCTGTCCTGCATTACTGGGAACCCGGACGAACAAGTACACACCTGGCTGCTGTTCAGGCGGAGATGATCACTGATGCCGGGGGGTGGGGGGAGCAGGAACGGGGCACCTCGATTCTTGCTTCAGGTTACAATTCCGTAAAATACATGAGAGCAACATCAAAGGAACAGCTTGTTTTGGGAGAAGACACGAGAACATGGGACTGTGATGTTGAGTAGCACAGAGAGGAACCCAAACCAAAATAAATAAAACGAAACCCCAGTGCCGGGCTGCTCTATTTGGACCCCAAAGAGAGGAAGTGTGGCTCCGAGAAGTGGTTGGGTTCTAATGATTGAGGGAGAAAGGTTATCTGAAGACACAGTTCTTTTAAGTCAGGAATCTTGTGTTAGAATTATATTCATGCTTAGTTCCCTTTTGGAAAAGAAAATTCAGCATATTTATCTAAGCTCTGTAAAAATACTGACTTTGAAACTCACCAGAGATAAGTTTAAAAAGCATGAATTTCCACATTGTGGTTTTGGGGAGCTCCAGGTGTGGCCATGGGTGGCACTTTGTAGCTGAGATTGCAGCCTGTGCTTTGTGAGAGCGGATGTTGATCTTGTTTCTCCCGGGTCACTTGTTCCCACGGGAGATTTGTAGAGCCTCAGTGTTTCCAGGGGACACGGCAGTGTGCCAATGCATCCGAATATAAGAGGACAGCTGTTGGCTGGAGGTTTTGCAGACGGTATCTTGCTACGAGACAGGGGCAGAGGTTGAGTCCTTCAGGGTCACAGGTGTCATGTCAGACTTGTCCCTGTTACTGTCTCCAGGCCCGGCCGTGCCAGAAATCACACTCCCCTGGTGGGTCTCGTCCTAGGACCCCTCTCCGTGGTGAGACCACAGTGTCTGGGCATTTGTTCAGGAGGTGCTTAGTGTGGCAGCTGCAGTGGACGCTTCTGGGGCGATTCTGTGGGCTCCTGGACTCAGCTTCCACCTCCATCCTGCACTGTTAGTCAATGCCCATTGGCAAGTTTCCACACGGCGAAGTTCTCTACCATTTTCTGTCCCCATAATGCTCTGAACCTTCTGGTCCCTAACGTAGCCCACACTACTCAGCATCAGCTGATAGAGACCATAAGTGAAGACCTGAGCCCCGCACTGGGGGGTAGAAGAGAGAATGCTGCCCCTGAGCTTGGCAGTGAGGGAGGCTGCCGGCTTTGACCCCTGTAGTCCACGCTGCCCTGGAGTTCCCTCTGTGCTGCGTGTAGACAGCGTGACCTCTTACGTGGGAAGTCTGATGATGTCTGCAGGCAGCAGCTCACTGATAAGTGCTCGGCAGGCTCTAGGCCACAAGAGGCTCACACAAAAGTCAGTTCTGCTCCCACACGCTAGGAATGAATACTCAGAAAAGGAAATAACATAAAACAATGCCATTCAGAACCACATCAAAACCGTAAAACACTTTTGAGAAAAATTAATAAGAGATGGGCAAGATCTAAAAAGCACAAAATATTACTGAAAGATACTACAAGATTCACATAAATATACTCTGTTCATGGGTTGGAAGGCTGAATAGTGTGAAATGATAACTTTGCCCAAACTGATCTATCCCAACAAATGTTTCCGTAGGCCTTTCGGTTTATTTAGAAATCAGGAAGACGATTCTGACATTCATGTAGAAATGCAAATGACCGAGAAGCGCCGAACCATCTTGAGCAGGAGTAAAACGGAGGACGCACCGTGCCTACCTCAGTCACAGTTGCCCAGACAATTCAGCGCAACATAAGCATCAGAGAGATCCACGTGAAGACAGGCACACATATTTTTGACATGGGCGCAAAGGACGCCGATGGAGAGAGGGCTGTCTTTGCACCGAGTGGGGCTGGGACGACTGGACGGCGGGGTCGAGTCACGTGAGCAGGACAGCTCAGCCCCGGGCTGACCCAGGGGGACTGTCCCATGGCTGGGAAGCCGTGACCAGCCCTCCACCTTCAGTATAGTTTTGAGAAACGATGAGCAACCCTCGGACGACCTCCGAAAAAAAAGAGCAAGACAAAATGAAGCAATCCTACCTCAAGTGGGTGTTAAGTTCCTAGAAACCTCAGCATATATTGAAACTACGTGAAGTGATTTCTGTGGGTATATTAGGTGACCGTGAGCTCAGATGAGTACAAGGGTGGCCGGTGCATGTGAGTTCCCGAGTGGACCTAAGAAAGGCTGCTTCCTGACCTTGGCCTCTTGCCATACCCCTTCCTCTTTGAACTGGAAACTGTCTCAAAGGCTGTGGAAGGAGAGGGCGAAGTGCTTCACATCTCCCTTGTGTCTCCAGGGCTCTCTTTTACTCCGAGAAACTCAGCTGAACATCCAAGGCTCTCTGGACTTGTTTCCTGTGACACGCAGGCTGCAGGAGGAGCAATGGCTGGTCTGCCGCAGACACTGGGTCTGCCGCTTACAGACACCTCGGCTCAGAATAACCAGAACCTGCCCAGGGCTCTCACGGTAATTAGCTGACTCACAAGGTGCCCCGAGTTTGTCCTCGGCCTTGTTTTGCTACCAGCCCACAGTCAGTCCCCGTTTGTTAGCTGCCTCGTGTGGCAGGCCAGGCAGAATTGTCAACCAGTCCCCAGGGCACTTCATCCTGAACACTCTTTGAGGCCTTTCCGTACAACTGCCAGATTTGATCAAACAAAATGCACAACAGTCCTGAGAAATAAGTTTTATCATCAAGCAGCTCATTTGTTACATCTGCAGGGTGCAGGGGGCATGGAGGGCGGGGCCGGCACCACTGTTCTGAACCCACCACAAACACCCGGCAAAGCCTGCAGGTCGCACCACGGGGGGGTCACCACGCCCAGGGTGTTGGGGGTGGGGGGCGCTCTAGAGATGCACGTGGACAGCCATGAACACCGGGGCAGGGCTACAGAGCATGACCTCTTTACTTTTCATAGCCTTCCGTTCCGTAACGAGGGTTTGGGTGGCTTAGGGGGCGTTGCACGTGCGGAAACGTCGGATGCGAGGGAGTGCAGAGCATTACATGGCTGGGAGCTTCGTAAGGCCTGCGGTGGACCGGCCTCCCTGCGCCATCTGTGGGGTGACGCATGGTTTTCCTTCTTCAGAAAGAGTGAAGTAAGAAGCTCCCATCTGAGGAGACTTCACATCAGTGAACTCCTCGTGCTCCCCCCACACACACCATGTTTCCTTTTCCGTGTGCGTGCGTGCGTGCGTGCTGCTGGTCGACCACCAGTCAGTTTCTGTTCAAGGTGAAGCAGGCCCTGACCTGGAGTCCTGGTGAACCCCCGCCAGCCGGCAGGTCTTTGCATCTTAGCCGTTACCGAAGAGCCACGCTTCATGCCGCCTCCCTGTGGCCTGTTTCACAGTTTGCCTCTTCGCCAAAGTGCAGTTTTGGCCACTTGCTTCTGTGCCGTGACTCCTGCCGTCTTCAGTGTTCCTGTGCCACCCCCAGAGACACGTTCCCTTGGCTCTGACCAGGGCCCTGTTGGTCCACACTTGGGACAGAACAGATGGGGAAGCAAGGAAGTGTGTGACGTAGGATGTGCAGAAACGTGGGCCTCTGCCATTAATCATGGTTCACAGGCGACAAGAAAGGGACAGTGATCGATGCGACCCCGTGCAGAACAATCTGGAGCTGCAGCGCCCTGGGAGAGCGCGCTCATTTGCGCTCTGCTACTGCTGAATTAATGCGTGTCATAAATCGCTGCTCAGGGGGCTGCTTCGTAACGTCGGGGTTTCTGGGACAAATCTCCCACCACGCAGCTGCCTCACAGTCATCTATTTTCCTGGCTTCTCACCTGCAGTGCATGTTACCTACGGTGACAAGTACCGTCCAGGAGGACAGAGGAGAGGGCTCTCTTACCCACCATTCACTGTGCCCGTGTGGGTCGCTTCCTGAGTCAGGTAGATCCCTGGGGGTCAACTGCTAGTCTGCAGTGTCTAAGCTGGCTATCTGTTCTGGTAAAATGCCATGGGGGATGTATCTCCTTCACCGGCGCCGCAGAGGGGACACGCAGCCCACCCTTTCAGATGCAGCCCCTGTGGAGTGGCCTCCCCTCAAAAGGTGATGTAACACTCAGACGGGCGTCTTTCTTCCTCTAAAAGATGACAGTACATGCCCACATCCTGGAGCGGAGTGGGACAGCGGTCCTGTAGGATGCAGGATGGCACGCGTCTCTGGAGCATGCCCGCATGTAGGGAGCGTGGCCCCCGGGCGCCGCAGGGGAACACTGCCTTGTCTGTGGACAGTGGGCTCTTCATTGTCGAAGGGAGTAAGCCTCGGTGTCTTCAGCACAGAGATTGACACCAGCACATTAATGCAGTGAAAACGACCGAGAGGAAGCGGTCATGCCCACACCTCTCCCTGCACCCATCTCTGCCGCCCACACCACGGGAGAAGAACCGCCATTGCCTGATCCGGTCTCCTGGAGTGACGGCCACAGCGACTTGAAACAGTCAAGGAGACCGCTGCCCTCAGGGTTTGCCTTCGTGGTCGATGACCGCAGTCAGTTAAAGCTCCAGCCTGCATTTCAAACCTAACCCCTCTCTCTAAGATTCAGTTTTGTGGACTTCATATGTGAACGGGTAGAGTACGTATGTGTTTTGTGAATAAGCAGATCTTTATTGAGTGTTCATGTTCACAATATTTAAGAAGTTGAGGACACATCAAATACAATTTTTTCATTTTCAGAACAAGAGTGTAGTGGAACACGAGGAACTGGCGAGGTTCTAAGCCCTCGAGGCGTGTGGCTCTAGGGCTGTTATTTTCAGTAGCACTTTAAACCGACTACAATAATTACATGTCTGTTGGTTGGTTTCGGTCTTGGGAATCTAAGGGGCCATGCGAGTCCCAGTCAGACGGAACGAAGCTGTCACTAGTGCAGGGACCTGACGTGAGGAGACTTGCCTGAGGAGAGAGAGTCCCTGTTTTCAGGGCAGAACCCTTAACTGTGTTCAACCCCAAGCCAAGTCGACACCTACAACCCACCGAACCTCAGAAGCAGGGCCGTTGCACTGTGACCTTGGGGGGCTGTCCCAGAGATGGAGTGAGATGCACTGCAGCGTGGTGCCCAGCAGACCAAAGCGGCCTCGAACACCATCACCGGGAAGCAACAGTGCCGGCCTCTGCCACAGGACACAGAGTGCAGGTGAGGGACGGTGGCACCATCTCCCAGGATGCTCTCCACACTACAGCCCCTGTCACCCAGATACCAGATGAGGACATGGACATCCCCATGACCATGTGCAGATGGGGATGTGGAAATTGAAAGTGGCTAATGAATGTCACATGCTGATAAACGTCACCTCTAGTGGGGGAATCCATAGGAGAAAGTGGGTTCAGAAGCAGAATGAGATGTGAAATTCAAAGAAATGGGTATTCCTTCAACATTAGAAACAGTTCAAAAGAATTTTGTCTGTCAGCTGCTCCAGCCAGGGGCTTCCAGAGGGGACTGTTCTCCCTCTGGGGAGGGCGAGGGAGGGACCGGTTCTCGTGGAGAGTTCACAGGGTGGGTTCAATGGGGGTTCAATTTTGGGCTGGCCCAGGAGGGAGCAGATGTTGTCTCTTACAGTCCTCACTCTGTTATACTTGGAGTTTAATCCCACAAAACCTTCTTTAAGGTTTCAAAATTTTCTGAAGCCAAGGGGATTACATTTATTATTATTATATTTCTTATTATCATCACTCACACCAAAACACCGTATCATTTTTAAGATAAGCAAAAATAGCCCAAGACTTAAAATCAAAATTAACTTGCTAACCCACAATTTAAAGGAGTGTTTATTTGCTGTGTCATTTTGACAAAAAAGGTTCTGTTGTTTCCTTTTCTTTGCAGCTCAGGAACTAGTTATCACCATGATAATTGGTAATGAGCATACCTATAAAAGGCAAATACATTTTTTAAATAATGCAACGTGATTCTGAGCTCTGCCTTTATAAGGAGGTCATACGAAAGTAGGCACTTTCTTTCCAAGTGATGAAGATACAGTTGTCCTATAACAAATTATACAACAAGACTTTTGCTATACACATTTATCCATAACAATGTCTGTTTGTCACACATGCACGCCCAGAGGCAGGTACATAGATGCATAATATGCATACCTACACACATGCATTCATACATGAGACAGCTATGGCTTTATAAGATGATGAGGACTGAAATTACATGTCAAACACTTTGAAGGGTCTGAAAGGTCACCCTACTTACAATGGAACAAACTCGCCTGCCAGGTTCACGGATGCTGGCAGAAGACTTGAGACTCCTGGGTCAAAGACAACAGACAGGTTGTTATTGCTCACAGCCACAGCCAGAGTATCATCATTTCGGCAGCAATTCCTGACCCCCACGTCACATGGGACAATGGGAAGGAGGCCAGGTGACAGCTGCACATGCACTAACTTGTGTTAGGAGAGGGGTACCTTCAGCTTAGGGAACCCACATCTTTTATAGCAGGCGGTGCATCTGTGCCTGAGTTCCAAGGGGAGACAGGCTTGCCTTGCACTGGGTGGTATTGAACCCTTACTTTCCGCGGGAGGGCACACCGTTTGTCTTTACCAAGGCCACTTGCCAAACTAACATCCTAAAATGACAGTCCAGGGCAGAGGGCATCAGGGATTGTGTAAGACACACACACATGCAGGTGGCTTGCAGGGAACTGCCTGCCGGCACCGATGGAAACACTTCCCGTCAGCATTTGGTCTGAAGAGGCACAGGCACATGGCACAGTGCTTGTGAAATCATCTGGCCTTTGATCCTGAATGGCCACACAGAACATTAAGACATGCCAAACGCATGGTCTTTTCCGCATCAGTTTCCTGGGAAGCACGTGTTTTCGACTCCGGGCTCACTTGGACACATGTGGCTGTGGAGACCGTTGCCACTGACTGTGTCAGCATCGCTGGCTGCCTGGGAAGCTGCTGTGCCAGCCTGCCTCCCGAGCCCCCGCAGAAGGGTGAGTGATGGAGCATTAAGCACCCACAGTCTGGCTATCACACGGGCTTAATCTCCCTCAGCCCCACAGGGATCTGGGCTAGCATCAGAGTAAGCACACCATATGCGGCCTCCTCAACTGCAGGTGCCAGAGGCTGAAACACTGGCCAGCGCGCCTGAGGCTCCAGGCGGTCTGCCTGTTAAATCGAGTATTAGGATGTGTTCCTCGAGGGCAGCCACATGGGTGAGTCCACGCCAGACCCCCCACGGACTGGACTTGTCCGGGACTTCACAGCCAGAGCTCTGGGGCGGAGCTGCTTCCGTTTCCGCTCACACTGCAGCCTCCGTGATGTGTTCAACAATAACTGTCCTACTCTGGGCCACGCATAGGGCGGTGGTTGGGTGCTGCGGGGCGTGATGATGTTTTCCGTTCTTGTGGCCTCTGAATAGGGCCCAGAGTCCAGTGGAGGGCACAGATGTTCTGAATGGCCCAGGGTTGGACTCTGATTCTCGGCAAGTTATCCATTACAGATGTCAGTTTCCTCATTCATGAACTGCAGGTGATTGCTCATTCATGTAAGTCTGAAGACTTAAAGAGAAAGCACATAGTTGATACTGCAGATAGGCTCGTGGGGTGGCCTGAACCCCAAGATCTGCCTCTTGGTGGGGTTTGGGCCACTAATTCTGTGGGGCTTTAGGACCCTGTGACCTGGGCCACACCTGCTAAATACTCCCACTGCCCAACTCAGAGGGAGCTCAGGGAAAACAACAGTGGATAAAACCCGCCAGATCACTTCCTCCATGAAATGACAGCCGTCCGTCCTGGGGCTGCGCTGATGCTGTTATCTCAGAGCAGCAAGTGGGGACCAGAGTCATCTGAGAGGAAAGCAGCAGCCCCCCAGGCGGGAGAGGCACAGAGAGTACTGTGCTGATGAACTGGGCAGTGCAGTGGCCCCAGGGACAGACTGACCCCACCAGCGGGCCACCTCTGTGTGCGTGGGATCGGCAGAGGGCTTTCCTGTGCCTATAATAGCCACCTGCCCCGGATGACATCGTGCGTCCAGCCCATGGCGCCCGCCCGCATCTGCAGCACAAACCGAACAGTGCTGAGGAGTGGGGCCGGCTTCGCTGGCACAAGCCCAGATCTCTCAACCCCGCACCGCTCCCGCCACGGGCTGGGGGAGTGGTGCCCCCCTTCCCTGGCCCCAAGCGCCTGCAGCTTTAAGAATTTGACTGTTTGCACAATTCCTGTTCTTTGTATTTTATCCTAGATCGCCATGTGGGAAAAACATGTTGAGATACAGCTTGTTGGACGTGTTTTCTAAAGATGCATTTATAAGACAAACGCAGATCCAATGTGCTGGGGCTGCTTGCTTACAAGATGGTTCTGATTAACACAAGGACAAGCCCTACATGTGTTATGTGGCATGAAACGTATTCCGTCATTTTATTCTGAATGATTACGACGGTTCAATTTTCTCGGATCATGGAGGCATCACACGAAGCGAAATAACTTCAAGAAATGAGCGATGAACTTCATCTATGCTACAGTGTTGATGTTTCTTCCATAAGTCATCTTTGAAGATATGTTTAAAATGTCTATTGTCCAGTTTGTTGACACATTCTTCTCCTAGACCTGGCACCGCTGCGTCTAAACAGGGGCTGTTTCTCACGTGCTTCCTTTTTGTCCTACAGTCACGCACGTTCCAAGGCCTTGCACTCAGGCTGTGCCTTGGAGGACAAGCTGAAACGTCCTCGAAACCTGGGTCCTTGAAAGCCAGGCCTGTGCAAAATGTGTAAGAACACACTGGGCCCACAGGGACCCGTCTACGTGACCCTGTGAGACATGAAGGTACTTTTTAGGTACGAACCCTCTGAATGTAGAGTGTAAATAATGCCCTGGGCTACTTGAACCCAGGGATGTTTTCTGTGCATGGACATTTGCACAGAGCCAAGTGCAAGGGCCTTTGGTGTGAACCCGTGTCTCTGTGGACGTTCCGGATGTGACCACATGTCTGCTACGCAGTGCGCTCGAAAGATGAAGCAATGAGGAAGCAACCAGGACGATGGCTGAAGTTCCCCTGCTACCTACGCCTCCAGCGACTGGCCTGTGCTGTCGGTGGCCCCTCGAAGCGTGGGCCATCCGTCTGGAACCGCTGCGATGGTTGCTGGCGGTGCTGTGACTCAGGCTCGTGGTGTCACTCCGTCAATTTGTGCTGTCACCTTCCTTTCCTCTTCTTTGCTGATTTTCTCCTGGTTCTTTCGCTCCTCTGCCCCTCCGGGGGTCGGGCCCCTGGTCACACTTTCCCCTTTGTGACCCACCCTCCTTCGGGGACAGGTCTACGTGGAGTGGGACTGACAGCTGCTAACAATGGCCTTTGGGTGAGTCACTCCCAGGGTGGACTCTCCAACTGCAATCGAGCCTTCAGATGACCCGGGGCCCAATGGCAACCTCAGGAGGGGACCTCAGGCCAGAGCTGTCCGGTCAGCCTGCTCCCACGCCCCTGGCTCCTGGGAACCATCCATAATTCATTTCAGGTGCTAATTTTCCAAGTAGTTTGTCACACCAGAGTACACACATTTTCTGGGTGTGACTGTGTCCTCCCCAAATCCACGCATTGAGATCCTTGCCCCGACAGCAGAATGTGGCTTTATTTGGGGCTGGGGTCTTCACTGCAGCAACCAAGTTCAAATGAGGTCGTGAGAGTGGGCCCTCGCCCAGGGGGACCGATGTCCTCACTGAGGGGGAAGTTTGGGGACCAGCACACACACGCGGGGAGAACCCACGTGCAGATGAAGACGGAGATGGGGGCTGCTTCTGCAGCCGAGGAACGCCGAGGGCCACCGCCGACCGAGGGGAGCAGGCGAGAGGCCTGGAAACACTCCGTCTCACAGCCCTCGGAAGGAGGCCACTCTGGTGGCACCTGAGTTCTGATTTTAGCCTCCAGAACTGTGAGGCAATACGTCTGCTGTTTAGTTTTTCAAAAAAGTGACCCTGGGCCAAACAGTCTGCCTTCAGACGTGCATCGCCAAAACCTTCCTTGTGCCGAGGGGTGGGGAAGCCTGGACGTTACCTGTCCCAGACTCCCTTGCAAGCACGTCACACATGTTTCTGACCATGACAGACACTCCCAGAGGTTTGTGGGGCTGATGGGAAGGATGAGGCATCCTTTTCCAGGTCACTGCTGTAGTCGGGCACAGGGACGTGGGCATGTGGCCTCAGCCTGGCCTTGGGGTGGCTTCCTGAGAACTGCCCATGTGGACGCTACAGGCCACTGAGGTCCTTGGAGGGGGCGTTGCCGTGACCTCTGCTCTCCAGTTCAGGAGGTGAGTGCCCCTCCCTCTTCGTTCCACCTCCTAAGATCCCTCTAGCTTTGCTAGCTGCTGGCCTCCACTGACACCAGCCACGGGGACCATCCTCACTGCCCTCCTCCCTAACAAATATTTTGAGTTTTCTGTGTGTAAAACCTTGCAAAAGTGACAGTTCTGGTTTTTAAAAGTACACATATCCATTTGAACTATCAATTAACTACTTTCTGTTATAATAATGATGTTGTTATTGGCAGTGCATTTCTCAAAATGAAATCATGTCCCCAACTTACTGTTTACTTTTCTGTCACAGCGGCGAAGCAGTTCACCTGAACACTGGATTACTCATGTGTGACAACACTCACTGAGGTACCCAGAAAAACACCTCCAAACATTTCCCACAGAGCCTCATGAACGTCAAACACCAGTGGCTCAGTGATCCGCCACCACTTGATTAGTGGTCGGTCTTCAACAGGATATCCTGAGATGCAGGCGGCCAAGCGCCCTGCAGCATTTGGGCCACGTGACATGGTCACGGGCTCACGGCTGGGATGTGAAACTGAGCTTCAGAGAGAAACGAGGGGGGTAAATAGAGCGACGCCTCCCACGCGTTGGCATTTCTGGAGAGATTACGGGAGTTTGCCAGGATTAGTATACACACTTTCTGACGTAGCCAGACACAAAGCTGTAACTGTTTGGATGTTTTTCTTTGATCCCTAAGTATTGCACGTGAACACCGCTGTCCGAGTGTCACCGCACTGTAGTCTCAAGTCACCCGTCGGCTCCCTCGGGCGACTTCCTGTCGACAGCCGACTCTCAGGTGGCTGGAGGCTGTGACGGGCTGCCTCGGCTCCGCTGAGATCTGAGAAACCAGGCCTCCAGTGTCGTCTGAATGAAGGATGAAGTCAGAGTCGGTGTGTTTTGAAAGGCAACCTCAGGGCCTCTGCAGGGGCCAAGGCCTAGCACAGGACCATGTAAGAGAATGTGCGTGTCATCTGGCTTGTGTGTGTGCGTGTGTATGTGTGTGTGCACGTGCAAAACGTAGGGAGCTGCTGAATGTGTTCAGATCCACGTGTGCAGTGAGTGGTTGAGACAGGTAGTTTTCACCCATTAAAATACTTCGAAGCACCATTTTATTCCCAGTTCTTCTACCAGGAAGATGAAATGTCTTTCTCTTTGTCACACAGGTGATGTTAGGGCACCTGCACTGCAAGAGGCGACGCTTCGTTTTGCTGAGAAGGTTCAGATCTGGTCTTCTGACTCTTAAGCACTGGAGAGACTGGAACGAGGCAGCCGTGCTGGTGAGGGCAGGGCCTGTCGGTGGATGCCCTGGGCCCTGCGTTGGGCCTTCAGAAACAGCCTCCCAGGCGATGGCTGTGACCCCTGGCCCTGTGACCTACCGCACTAAGGCTAAATGATTGCAGGCGAAGGAACCTGGGCCTGGAAGTAACAGCAACAAATGAGACAGAATGGATTGATTTCTGGTGTGACAGATGGCTGCCTGACGGAACTGCTCTCAAAGCAAATGTCACTGGCCGTGTGAGCCCAGATGCCCAAGTCACAGGGTCGCACCCACGACTTACGGCACGCACAGCCTCCCGATCCTCGCCCGCAGCCCCGCCTGCTTGGACAAGGGCAGCTTCGTCACAGTGCAGAGTCAGGGGCCCATTCCTGCCTTCAAAGAGGGAGCAGGTGAGCAAAGGTGCTGCCCCTTTCCTGTCTGTCCCCGGGATGCGGTTGTAAAAGCCCCATGTGTTCCTTTCCGTGACACTGGTCCACATTTTAGGCTAGATCATCTGATTATTCAAGAAAAGTCAGAAATCCAGGTTCCCTATAGATTCTTCTGTTTTAAAGTACTATTTCCCAGTTTATAGAATTCACAGCATTTCTTGGACCAAGCAGAACACATCCATGGGCTGGGTAAGGCCTGTGACCTGTCAGACGTCACTTTTTATTTTTAAGGACCTCAAACCAAAATGAACAACTAAGACATAAACACTCTTGGTCACCAAAACCCTCGTCTGACAACAAAACGAAATCCCACCCAAAGACAAGGGCAACGCGGCCCAGCCTGTCTCACGGTCGGCCACATCGGGGGGCTCACAAACCACGCTGGGCACCGGTCAGAGCATAATAGAGAAAATCCAAGTCAGCCAATAAGTAACAAAATTTTGTCAGCACAGAAATCAAGCACTGTCTCCACAGTTTTATGAGTATGTGAATATTTGATTTTCCTGTCCCTCTCTAAGCCATGAAGGCATTTTATACTTTTTCAATGTTTTAAACAAATCGGAAGCAACTTCACTCTTCCCAGTGATAAGAGGGGAGGGGGCCTTTAGAAGCACCAACCCAGGTGGGCCTCCTGGCCAGAGGCGCAGGTATGAGAGACGATGCGTACCGGTGACAGGTACGTGCACAGAAGTGTCAGAACACCAGGCATAGTCTTCCTCTTGGCTAAACACAACGCTCCTTGTTAGGAAAGAGGAGGAAAATGCATTCTCAAGAAATAAGATGAGCAAGGAGTTTTAGTGACTACTTAACCCTACTAAGCTGGCTCTTTATTTGAGGAGAACGTGTTTTAAATGAGAAATTAGATCCCGGATTGATTTATATACAGGTCTACACATCATATATATGCACATGCACACAAATGCACACTCATGGATTTATGCCCTCCTCGTAGTCCGCTTGGGCTGCTGTGATACACCCCAGAAACTGGGTGGGCTGGGAACCAAGCATTTATTTCGCTCAGTTCTGGAGGCTGGGAGGGCTGGGACTTGGTGCCCATGTGGAAAGGTCTGGCGAGGGCCCTTTTTCCTGCTTTGTAGTCTTCATGCCAGGTCCTCATGTGGTGGGGATAGAGCCCTGCTCTCTTTCTCTTCTTATAAGGACACTAGTCCCGTCGTGGGGTCCCCACCCTCTAAACCTCAACACCTCCTAAGACCATCACTTTGAGAGTTAAAGCTTCAACATGTGAATTTGAGGGTTGGGGCACAAACATTCAGCCCATAATGACTGCATTATCTTTAAAAAATCAATGAACACTAGACCCTTCTTTGCTCTCTCCTTGATCCCAAGTAGGCATCAGGGCCTGGGTTTGGTTGGGCATCAGCCCAGAACCCCGGAGCTTCTGCTCAGGATGGGAGAGTGCAGAACAGACTAAGAGCATTGCAGGCCAGGCAGGGCGGGTGGGCGGGCGGGCATGTGCTGTCGCTGTCTGCTGCCTGGGTTCGGCCACTTTTAAGTCCTGGAGGTCATACAACCCCTCCTGCAGCAGAGGCCGCGCAGGGAGGTATAGGCACCTTGTCACTCACGGCCCGGGAGGTCAGCCTAGCGCCGGCTGGCTGGCGCAAGAGGCCTCTCTGAGGTCTGGCCACGAGTCCAGGCCCCCGCATGCACACACAGCTCTGCTTGTCAGCTCTGGGTCAGCCTGGGACTCACTCACAGCCTCTGGAGCCCTGTTGTCGCCGAAGGGAATGGCAGTGTGCTCGGAAACTCTGTCACTGTTTCCATGACTTCACGCGGAGGTTCCGGTGGCTGTGCCCACAGAGGGCACGAAACACTCCCTCAGGGCGGGGTGACTGGGTGGGGGTATTCACGTTCCGGAATTTTCCTTGAGTGCCGGGCCTTGCTTGGTGGCTTCCAATTCAGTGTCAGCATTTCGTGGGCCCCCCGTCGCAGCTGCTAACGAGAGGCAGAGCTCAGCGCGGCTCTCTGAGGGGTCGAGGCTGGGCTGTGTGCTTCCCACAGTCTTCACCCCCAACCCAGAAGGGGACAGGTCCTCCCGTGACTTCGTTAATAGAAAGAACAATTTAAAAAGGATTCCGGGCAGAGGCAAAGACCTGAGTTTCCATTCATCTATTGAAGCTTCAAATTACCCAATTAATGATTATAACATGATCATTTTAATGATGATAAGAACAGGTAATATTTAAACAGCAACTGATACAGACAACCTCTTTGAGAACTTGGCTCATGTTAGCTCCGGAATGAACGTGGCAGCATCCCCAGATTCTCGGTTATAAATAGATATTGTACGGGTGCTTTTTTTCCCCTAGCTGGGCGATATCTCATGTATCTTTTCTTTTTTTTTTAAGATTTTATTTATTTATTTTAGACAGAGAGGAAGGGAGAGAGAAAGAGAGGGAGAGAAACATCAATGTTCGGTTGCCTCGCGTTTGCCCCCCACTGGGGATCTGGCCTGGCTGGCAACCCAGGCATGTGCCCTGACTGGGAATCGAACCGGCGACCCTTTGGTTCCCAGGATGGTGTTCAATCCACTGAGCCTCAGCAGCTAGGGCAATACCTCATGTATCTTTAGCTGTGAAGTGAACACCCATATAATTACCACCCAGGCCAGGAAGTGGAACATCGCCCCCCACAGCCGAGGCCTTCCTGCTACTCCTTCCTCGCCAGCTGGAGCTGAATGATGACCAGTCCTTTGCTTTGAAAATCAGTCTCTACCTACCTGCCCCAGCATGCCTGGTTTGTTTACTTCTGAACGCTACGAGACCGGCATCGTGCTGCAGGCTTTCCTCTGCGTCCTCTCCGTTGTCAACCCCCCGTTTGTAAGACAGAGCCACGTGGAAGTGCGTTTATTTCCTGTAAATAACACCCCGTCCAGCGACTGCACCACAACGCACACTTCCCTTTGAGAGCTCCCAGACGCTGCTGACGCGGCCGGTCTACGGGCCATACTTAGGGGAGGAAGCCTCTACAGAGGACTTGGTTAGTCCATGAGGATTTTAGTTAGGTGACATGTACTGTTGTCCATAAAGGCAGTAGCTGACTCGGTCTAGAAAAACCACACAAATACCTTAAATAATCTCCCATATCTTAATAACATGCAGGGGATACATCCCGCCATAGGACGAGCAGAGAAATAAATCCTCAATCGTCTTGATCCTCACTCCCTGTCTGAGAGCCACAACTAGAGAGTGTGAATTTTCCCAGACAGGCCAGGGTGGGGTGTCACATGTGTGAGGCGCCTCTGACCCACCCGGTGCTCGGAAAAGTGCCGGGTCAGTGGTGGAACCGTCAACAGGTTAAAGTCAGGAGTAGAGGCAGAAATGGACGTGGAGTGCCTCCCGCCGTGGGACTCACTCCGGCCGTGTGCTCTCCTCTCCCACCAGGGGCAGCCGCCCTCGCAGGGACCCTGGACATTGTGTGCTTGGTATTTCAGGAGCAAGTTTCCTTCAGTAAGAATCTCATCTCCCAGAGCACCTCCAGGGACCACCATTAGACCGGTGACAGGTCCTCACCACCTGAGATCTGGGATGTGTCCTCTCTTGGTGGCAGAGCCATGCTCTGTCAGAAGGTTCATGGGGTGGGGGGAGGGCCAGAATGCACGGCAGTGGGGAGGGGGTGGGTGTCAGAAGGACAACAGCCAGTGGGCTGCTTCTAGACTATATGCATATATAGCAAGCTGCAGACTATAAAGCCTCTTTCACATTTTTGGGTTTTTTTTTTTTTTGAATCTGAAACAGATTCAAGAACAAAAAAGAGCCAATGGAATTTGTTTATGAAAGAATGAACAAACACCTCATTTATTCTGTTTCCACTTTAACACCATCAAATTTTGAAAAGCGGTATATTTATTGCTTCAGTAAACTTAGAATGAGTGGAAATTCACCAAACAGAAATAGAAACATGTTGTAAATATAAAATACAACTCTGAATCAGCAAAAGCCCGCTGTGGGGCTTGCACATTAGGGGCGATGGTTGGGACGTGATTGGAGGCAAAGAGAATGTTTTATGTAACATCTAATGACCGCACTCAACCCATCCATCCGCAGTCACTCACTCAGACTCTGGTCATGTGACAGGCCTGTTTGAGGAGGGGGTGTGGCATGAAGAAAACTGATGACAGAGTCTGCCTGCGGGCAGCTTACGTTCCACCAGGAGAGGCTGACAGGCCATCAGATTGAACACGCGAGACGCTGGGCCTTGGAGAAACACACGTGCTATCAGTAAAGCAAGAACAGGGAGGGGGTGCTTTTGACTTTGGTAAGGTGAATTATGTTTCTGGACAGCCACCCTGACCCGAATTTCAGAGTAATTCAGGAACCATTTTGAAGGCAGCCTTTAGGGCATAGAAAGGGTAATCCCGCACAATGGCGGTGACGCGCTGCTTTCTGGTGCTGGAGGAGAAAGGAGCAGACTCTCCTTCCCCAGAGCGATGTGGATGTGCAACAGTGACAGAAGCTACTCCCAACATGGCGGGGGTGGGTGGGGGGGGAGATGTCCAAGGTGCTGAGCTCTCGGAAATTTCCAGAAGAGCTTGTTCCTTGTCGGTCAAGCAGTGACACTGCCTAAGTCAACTTCATCATCACTCTGGGTGGAAGGCTCTAGAAACATCAGCTAAATAGTTTTTGTAAATATTTTTAATGGATAAACTTAAAAAACTATCTCTTTATGAATTATCTTTTTTCCTTTAAAGTTTGATCGTCTCCTCACTGAAAACGCGATAACATATTTTTCTCTACAAGGCTCGACTTACTGAAATCAGATTTAAACTTAAGTAGAAGGCCTTCACTGTGACTTCAATCTCGTTTCAAATTCTAACTGTATCATTTAACAGATAGGGGGTTCGGTAAGGACTTAAGGCAGCCGAGATCCTGTAAAGCAGACAGAGTGCACACTTGCCAGGACGTGAGCATTCACTGCCCTAACATGTGTAAAGCTCCGAGGGCTACACCTGGACTATAATAATTGCTCTGAAATGGTGAGTTTTTTCCCTCTTCTCCGTGGTTGATACCTTCTCCATGGGTCTCTTGTATTTCTGCACACCTGGTAAGCACAGCCAATGACAGCCTTTTATGCCACATTATCTCTCCAAAGATGTTGGCGGAACGCAGTCTCAGAAGTGATGGCATTTCCTTCCAGAGCGCCGGGCGAGGCGTACTTCCCATCTAGGAAGAGGAAGAGACTGCCCCCTTCTGGGGACGAGGCTGCCCAGGCGTGCGTGTAGCCCGTTAGAAACCATCTGGGTCCCCTAAGCGTAGCGTCCTCTGCTGTGGCTACTGCTTGTGCTCTTGACACGTGCCTCTTGCCCTGCAGCACTGCCTGGTGGGAAGCAAGGCTCAGAAAACAGGTCAAGGTGATGGCGCTGAGCTACCGCTATCGTCGTGAAGCACGAAACTTTCTTCCATCTGACCTGGGACTCTCATGTCCCCTGCCAGCACGCACATCACTGGTAGCCTCACTGGTTAGCTTCCGGGTAGGGTGAAATCTCTGCACAGACCAGTCAGGTCCCAGTACCTTTCCTTCCCACCGAATCTAAAATATGCTCATCTCTCCTTTTAAATAATACGTGAGTGAGAGAGTGCTGTTACCCTGGAGAGCCAAGGGCAGGCTTATGGGAGCACATGTGGGAGGGAAGAGGTGAGCGTCCACCTGCCCGTGGAGGAGGCTCCACTGGGAACTGCCTGCCGGTGGACGGGGGGCCAGAGCTTGGAAAATGGAGAGCTATTTACTTAGCGATCCAGATACCACTTTCGTTAAAGTGAAGAGTTTGCAACACAATCATAGTCGGTCATCTTTGCTTTTACAGACATTATTAAAACATAATCTCAAACTTAAGGAGACTGTTAGGCAAATGGTTTTTTAAACCTTCCAAAATTTAAAATTTAACTCAATTTATTTTTGTTAGATGGGATCCTGGCTAGTTTCCACTTCCTGAGGCTTTTTATGCCGAGTTTATTTTTAAGACTAATCATCCTCACCTACATAAACTTCCTGGATTTCAAAAAACCTCACTGGCTGGTCGAGGGTCCCTGCCACCCGGATGACAGGGACCTATCAGGCATCCTCGCTCCAGAGAGCAGGAGGACATGGGTGTTAATGGCAGCAGGGCCAGCTGCTACCTGTAGCTCATCACGGCAAGGCCGTGCTCACCTGCCGAGTGCGTGGTCGCTGTGACTGCTCCTGCTGGAGGCGGTCCAGGAATGACGTGAGGAATCGTGCGTGCATATGGAGCCAGTGGTAGGAGGGCGTGGAGCTGGGTACGTGGCTGTGTGCCTTACTCCGGAAGTTGAATAAGTGGTAGGTTGACTTCAGTTGGATAAGCGAGCAAATTCTTGGCCAAAAAGGCGTACATGTATTTGGGTTCTCATTATTCAGAAGTTCATCTGGAACTTATACAAAGAAATTGGATTTCAAGGGCTGTAAGCAATTAACTGTCATATAAGATTTGCCTTTTTTTAACCAAAAATTCAGAGTTCCAAGGTAATTCTGCCTTTTTCTCCATAAAGGGGAATATATAGTAATTTCCCCCCTTACAGGGAAGAAAGAACCCTTCACCATCCGCCTTTTGCACAGCAAGGAGAGGCGGCCCAGGAGTTGTGTGCGGGCCGGGCGGGAGCCTCTCCACTCGGAAGGCTGCTGTCATGTCAGCATCTTGCCTGCCTATAGATTTCACAGGTTCAGGGGAGGCGAAATAAGTGACATTTTCACCTCTGTGTTTTTACATATAAAACAGGCACTTGTCAAGGGTAGGGAGCAATTTTTCTCTTCCTGTCGAAAGCTGGTTTTGCAGCTCAAAGGGCAAATAAGGAAGTGTGGCACGTCAGGACTTTTACCTGCTGTGACTGGTGCGCAGTGAACGCCGCTCCACGGGTGTCTGCCTGCGGCCCCTCCTCAGGCTCCTAGGTGCTGAGAGTTTAGGAACTACCCCTCCAGCCAGCCAGCCTGCCATGTATGTGACCCTCAGAAAAGGCGTCAAAGCTTGACATTGACGGAGTTCAATTCTTTCAGTCTTGGTTCCGCACTCAGTTGCCACTTAAGTTTTAATTGACTAAAATGAGGTCCCTTTTTTCCAGCAAAACAAGGCACAGCTTTAAATGTGCAATGGTGACGTCATCCACTGTGGCTATGACCCTTGGAAAGGAAAGCCAAGGGGAGTTTTGCATCTGTGTCTGTTACTTTTTGAAAATAAACTCAGATGTGTGACCTGTGAGGGGCTGAGGATGCTGCATTGCTAAGGACGGCGGTCCTGGGGGATCGACGCCCACGGAAGCAGTGACAGAGGGCAGGGGACTGCAGGCTCAGTGCCCTCTGTGTTCTCAGGGCTCACTTGGTCAGTGAAGGAATGTTGTGTGACTGCAGGAACCACAGACCGGCTTCTACCTCATCACTCATGACAGGGCGTGGGCGCTGCACACCCCTTTTTCAGGAGAGTGTTACATCATCTTGGGAAAGGTGGCAAGTCCTCTGGCTTTAGAAAAGACAAAGCCTACATTTGTTTTCATCCTTGGAGGGCAGGCTGGCTGCAGCCTCTCGCCCTGCCCCCATAGCTCCGTCTTGTCGACAGAATCCTCTGTCTGAGTGATTTCAGCACATTTACCCCCGCAGAGAGCAAGAGCCCAGGAACTCAGCACGTGTATCTCAGACTCGACATGGGATCTGCGGGACCCATGACGGGAGGGGGCAGGGTTTTGTTTGCCTCCCGGGGCCGCCTCTGCTCTGTTTTGGAAATGCTGACTGTCACAGTCTGTTCCCCAACCCACACTCACCTTCCCCCCGTTACACTTCACAGACCTGGAAACGTGCTCGCGTGGTCAGGGGGTTCAGCTGGGATCTGGTGCAGGTTTATGGAAGAGACAAGGAGGAGAATTTTCCTGTCCTAGGGACTGGGTATGTTTTCTTGTCTCCTAGATTTTTGCCCTTAAAATGCGATTGTGAAAAGCAGATGTCCAGCAAAGCTGGCAGCCTCAGAAACAGCCATCAGGGCACAGCGACTGCACGCCTCGGGCAGACCCCGCAGCAGCAGAAGGGGCCTTGTCGACGCGACTGTGGAACTGCACCCCTGCGCCAAGGCGGACCACGCCCTCTAAACACAGCCTGCACTCACACCCAGTTCTTGTGTAAAGAAACCGTGCAATGCCAATTAAAGGGTTTTAAAAAATATCTTTACATAACTCAACTGCAAAGCATTTATTTTGCTGACCAGAGAGAGGCAGATAGAAACACCGAATTAAATTCTGCCCACAGCATCACACAACAAACACCAAGTTGCTCTTAAAAACCTCCTGCAAGCCCAGCCTGGCCTCTAATAGCAGCGTCTGTGTCTGGCGCTTGGCAGCACAGAGGGGACAGTGGTCGTCACTGCTATTTTGGGGTCGCTTGATGGAGGACAGGAAGTGCACAGGCCATCGATCGGGGCCATCCCTGTAAGGGGACCCGGAACCTCACTTAAAGGGCTGCACACGAAGTTTCTAACCTACAGGAAACATCCCAATGTGAAGTTCTGGTGAAAATAATGTGCTGAAGTCCTCTTTATTTTGTGACGTGTGTCTGTATAAGCTATGTGATTCATTATGTTGTTTTTGTATCAAAAAAAATAAATGCGAAACAAAAACTTTGTCACAGCAGATGCTGCTATTCATATCATACCTGGTTTCCAACATACCGGGGGCGGCGAACTAGTCACGGATATATTAACGAGTTACTCCTGGTTTTCATGTTTTCGCCATGAAGGGAATAAAAGGAGGCCCTTTGCTGGAGTGTCGTGTGGTGTCGTGATGACAAGGTGCTGATGATAATTTGCACTTGGGAAATACGGCAGCTGACTTCACATTCACCGAAGAATTAAATAAGCAAACTTCCAGTTTATATACAATCTTTCCTCAGTTTGTTACTTTCTGAAAATTGCTTGGGAAGTTCATCAGAACTGTATAAAATATGGCCCGTCCCGAAGAACTGCATGCGATTGGGAATACTTTATCAAAAAGCAGAAGGCCGATTTCACGGGCTAGACTTGGCAGTGAACTCTGCTGGCTGCACCCCAGTCTTCCTGACTAATCCACCTTCCTCTGCATCCCCGCCCACCATTGATCTTGACTTAGTGCGCCGAGCATTGTGGCTGCCTGCTCCTGGATGTGTTCTGGAAAGCTCTTTCTGGTCTCTGAGTATGGCGTCATCATGTGGACTAACTGCACCAGGCAGAGCAGCCAAGATAGTGCCTCCTCCCAAATCATGTTCAGTCCACGGCCCACAACCTGATTTCACTTATTGGCCAAAGTGTATTGTCCCTTTTAGTCCCAGTCATCTCACACGGAGTCGCCACCGCTCAGTGTCAGGCTAGACCAGCAGTAACCCTGGAGGCACACGTACACCGCAGAGAAATGGGGGCCCCGTGAGTTCCCCGCCGTAGGCTGGCGAGGGCTAAGGCGCAAGGGCAGCAGGCCGTGAGAGGGGCCGAAGCCAGGGGCAGGAGGACAGGCAGAGCCAGAGAGGCAGAAAGCAAGCGAGCCACCTGGGTCTCATCGCCCAGCACGGCCAACCTCACCCTCTTCTAGGTGCCAGTCTGTGGGGCATCTGATTGAAGCTGTGATTGCTTCTTTAGATAAAAGCAAGTGTGCACACACACAATTTTTTCTTTTGCATTTCTAGCAGTGGTTAGGTCTCCAGAAATTTCGGTTTAAGCATTCAACTCGGGACCAACAGGCCAGGGGTTTCAGAACAGAAGAAAGAGGGAGTGCACAGTATTAACCTGGTGGGAATCTCCAGGAGGACAAGAAAGATGACATGATCGGGGTGAGGGGAAGAGCCATGGGGTTGAAGCGACCGTGGCGAGATGTAATGAAAATGAGGCCTGCAGAGAGATCACCTGGGAAATTTGCTATCCTCTGGGGAATCGAACTGTTGGGAAATTGTTCAGAAGATCTGGAACATTTTCCAAACTCGCTCTGAAGGAGACACACTATGCCAGATCTTGAGGAATCTTGGCAGACCCTCAGAAGGCCCCCAGGATGCTGGAGTGGCTGAGCATGCCAGAATGCACCGGGCTGTGATCACTCTTGATAAGATAGAGTTTGTTATGGAAAGGAAACTTTCTGCCACCTCGGCTTTGGGATCTTCAGGGAAGTAAGTGTTCTTATACCTCTGGGTCTCTGTCTTCCACTCAGGAACAGGGCCATGGGTGGCCTATGTGGTCTCCCAGATGTCTGCCACCCCCCAGAAGCCTACGGTCACTGCAGAGATTGGGGGTGGACAGAAAAAGGAGCCACGGCGCATCCGCAATGCGTGTTTTCACGCAGGTCTTGTTCATGTCCACTCTGATGCCCTGGGTTGTCAATGAATGGTTTAAGTAGATTAATATCATCCATTGTACACACTGATCAGAAGAAACTAGCACACTATTTTTGTAGCAGGTAGTGTGGACTATCCAAGAATAAACATTTTGAACTTAATGTTTGTCTATGCATGCACGCCGCATGAGACCAGCTCTCCGCCCTCCTGTAAGCCACCGTCATCTGCCACACGGCCTTCTGACAGGTCTGCCCTGTCCCACTGTGGTCTGCTTTCAACACTGTAGCCAGCACTGTCCCTTATGTGGCAAGTTGGACCATGTCACTCTGGTTAAAATCCTGCAGTGCTGTCCCATTTCACTCAGAAGAAAAGTGTCCCCGGGTTCTGTGAGGCCCTGGGCACCTCCCAGCTCAGGACCTCTCATCTCTGGTCCCCTGTCCTGCTCACCACCCCCTCCGCCCCCAGCCTGTTTGCTGGAATTCATCAGGCCTGTCCAATTTTTATGTTGAATATCCCACAAGGGTTTCTAGTTTTCTATTGCCAAGTGGGGTGATCTCTCACTCTTACTTCCACAGATGTGAGATACTATCAAATGGGAGGAAAATGAAACCCACGGTCTCTAGACGTGGACCTGATTTTTATAAGCACGTGAAGTACAACAGAGATTTAGTGCTCCGCTCTCCTCGATCTCACTTCCCCACATAAGCTCACACATGTGTTCAGGGGTTGGATGATGTCATTTAGCTAGAGGGGAAGGTGACAGGTGTGCTCATAGATGTTTTAAAGGTGCAAAAAGATGAAAAAATAATTAGACGTCAATTCTGTCCTTTGGAGGAGAGAGAGCAGAACAAGCAAGGGAAGAGATGAGATCATCACTCATTGTTTTTACCCACGAGAAACCTTCCACTGAGGGGCATCACAATACAAATGAAGAATTGGGGCGCTCTCCATTCGGTCATTTAAACAAATCCATCACTACTTACTGATTAGCTGCCACAGTTCAGCGGGACAGAGCCAGGGCCGAGGGACGCCGTCGGGCGGGGGCGGAGGCGCAGGCGCAAAAGCACGCGCAGCTCCCCCAGAGCTGGTGCCAGGTGGCGCAGACAGACCGCGAGCCCACGGACACGGGCACGCAGGCGCCGCGGGCTGTGCAGAGGCCCCCATAAGGGACGTGCTGTGACAGATGTAACACGGAAGAATATGCTCCACAGCGGGGCTCTCTGGGAAGCTGACTTTCAAGATAATTGAGTAAGCCAGCCCAGACAACTGCAAGGTCCCAGAGGGTGTGTCACGTATCTGGGACGCACGAGGACTAAGGAAGGGAGACTTGTGATGCCGTAGCATGGCCAAGGCCAGCGTGCCCGGGAATGAGGGCGAGGGACGGGGTGGTGTCAGCGGGGTAGAAGGGTCAGTGGGGTAAGGAAACAGGCTTGTCGTTGTTTTTGTGGGCCTTTCTTAGGCGCAGTGGGAGGAGAAACACGTTAAACAATTTGTTCACTTCCCATTTTCAGGAGAGAACTCTGGGCTGTGCATGGGGAGGGCAGGGGTGGAGGTAGGGCCGCTGCTCCCAGAGCTCAGGCCTGGACAGAGCTGAGTGACGGGGGTGGGGTGGGGCACAGGAAAGGGGCACTTGCAGGGGCAGCCAGAGGCAGGTGATGCCTGGGCCAAGGAGAGAGGACAAGAGCATTCCTGTCGGAGGCGAGCACGTCTGAGAAGTGCAGGGATTGTTCAAGAATGTTCACGGGGGCAGCTCAGCTCTCAAATCAGGGTTGGAGAGCTAAGGGCATCATCAGAACACCCATGGAAACAAACGGACACCCCAGGGAGAGGGGAGAGGAGAGCAAAGGCTTCCAGGGTCCGGGCAGGGAGGGGACCCACTCCAGGACTCTGAGGCGCAGAAAGCCAGGGAGTATCCCGCTGAGGAAGCCAACAGAGGGGACTCGTCTAGCAAGGAAGGAGTGCAGAGCCCTGCAGGTGACAGGAGGGCGCGGGGGGAGCAGCTCGCAGTGCAGGGGGCAGGGAGTGAGCGACTGTGGACACGGGGTGCCACATCTCAGCGGGGCGCAGACGAGAAGACAGGAGGGGCCACCGCCTTTGAAAGGAGTCTGGGTGAAGAGTGGAAACTGATGTCTTTCCAGACTGTTCCTAACAGTTCAGAGAAAAAAGGCCCCATAAATATGCTGCCGCCACGTTAAAAACGGTGAGTTAAAGTCCATAAACCATAATAATAACGGACACCCTCTGATCTAGTGACCTTGTTACACCACAGACACCCAGCCTTTGAGCAGCACTTCTCTGTGCTGAGGGGCGATGCCAAGTCACCCAGAGCCGTCACAAACCCCGCAGTCCTGCCACCAGACCCCTGGGGCGCCCCACAGCCAGGCTGCCCTGTGGACATCCGAGCCTCTGGAAGCTGCTTTTGTGAGTCTGAGGCTAGATCTCCGGAACTTGAGATGCAAAGCCTGCGGAAGGGCCAGCAGCATCACACCACGCACACCCTGGACTGCGCTGTGAGGACACTCAGATCGCAGTTCAGATGACACCGACGCCGAGGCGCTCACCGGCCGGTGACTTGCCCGAGGGTACGTGGGGACCCCAGCCCAGGCAGCCCCGAGTGACTCCGATTCCTCCTCTTACACTCCCAACACCCCATTGCTGTGTTATTAAAACACAATTGCTACCACGTGGCCGGAAAGCCCGGAGACCCTCGGCCTGAGAAGTTAGCCCCGAATAACGGTTTTTCCGCTGTTCAGGCCCCCACAGCACAGAACTCTGCTTTCCAATAGGTGGGTCTTAAAAAAATTAACCTGCCTTCATAAGGTTGCTAAAAATGGACATGGTTCTTTTAAATAGGCATGGCGCTTTCTTCAGACCCGGGGTGGTAAAATTTTTGTCAGTACGCTTGGCAACTCTCCCCAAGAATATTTAAAAGTTTGCCATGAAAGGCAAGAAGTGTTGAAATGAAAGATTCTGCTTCGTTTCCCATGCCAGCAGCCGGCTATTCCACTGTGGGGTATTTGAGGGGGAAGAGCAATGAGATTCACAGTGAAAATCTTTAACCCGTGGGTGAACGTAAGACCCTGAACTTTCTCTTCTGGGCCAGAGGGCGGCTGGCTACAGAAAGCTGTCCTGTCGGCCTTGAAGGAGTGGCGGGGGCCCCACATTTCTCATGGAGACTGCGGCAGGACAGCCATGCAGAGTGACGGGGACTAGGCTGCGGGACGCGGCCCAGATCCACTCAGCAAGACCGGGTCGGTCCAGCTGGCTGCATGAGGCTTCCATGAGGTTTTGCTCTGTAGGCCATTGCTCATGGGACCAAATTTAGGGCAGAATCCTAGACATTTCCTAGTTTTGCTTTCCACTTTCCTTTCCTTTCCATTTTACTTTGAGCAGAAAATACAGGTTTGGCTTCGGTTTCTCAAATTCTTGGAGCACAGTGACGGGCACAGTCCAAAAGACTCTGGGCCTGGCCAAGTCTCGAATATTCACGTTGGTGTCTTGTCATATCAGCTCCATGGTGGACCCTGAGCCACACCAGTCGGAGCTGCATGGTCCGCTTACACGTGGTGGGCTTTCTCCTTCCTGGGATTTTCTTAATGCGTTTTTTCTCTGGCTTCCTGCCACGCAGCACACAGCACACAGGCCGCAGAAAACGTGCTGCCCGCCTGCCTGGGTCACCACGAGGCAGGTCAAGCCCAGGGAAAGTCACTGGGTCAGTGTAACCGATTTTCATGCATTTTCTTCTTGTTAGAACTTAAGAATACTTTCGATTCTTTTTGCTTACACATATTTATCCTTAAATCAATTATTAATTTAAATCCCGGACCTTAAGTTAAAATGCCTACTGTTGGCAGATAACAAGCGTTAAGTTTCTGCACATTCGGAAAAAATGTGAGTGATTGTAGGTGGTAAAAACAAACAGTAGATTTCTGCAGCACTCCAAAACAATGTGTCCTGTTTGTTTATTTAACTATTTTATTTTGGGAACTAACCTTAAGATGTATTGATCGGGCTTATTGAATACATTTGAAATTGTTCAAATTTCAATTATTCAGAAATAGACTAAATTATTCAATTATTCGAAAGGAAATGAAACGAATGTTAAAGCATACAGAAAATTCACCATTGAGGAAGTATGCTGCTATTCCTTGCTGAAATAGATAAGGGAGGACAAGCCATTATCTTATCAACTCTATTATTATTGTACTTCACATACGAGGTGAGACGTTTACCAACGGAAACACGAAGGATCACATTTCTTGTCAATGCTGTGATATAAATCAGTTGTATGTGTAGGCTCCAAGCCAACCTTGAAAAAGTCTCAGAAGCCAAGGGGCCGGGGACCGTGTGACCTGCGACATGTGTTAACAGCGGGCATTTCATTCCGCTCTGCAGTGCTAGGCTCCCTCACCTCGGAGCTCCCTTCGAAGTGAAGGACCAGGCAGGGCGGGACCGTACACCTGAGAGTGACAGGACGCACCTGTCAGTCCAAGTTCTGAGGCAAACCCGCAGGGACTGGCAGACAGTGTGTCACCCATGAGCGAGTCTGCAGGCTGGGGGCAGCAGGGGACACTCCCGAGTCAGCTCAGACCCTCAGCTCAGTCCCAGGGTCGCCGTGCTGCCTTGGACTTCGGGAGATGAGGCTGAATAAAGATTACGTGCGCTCACGTCCACGCTCATAAATTATCTTTGTGTATAGAACTTTAACCGTATAGAAAGCTGTTGGTCCCCAGGGATCTCATTGGTGCGCACGTTTTAATGCACTTCAACGTGTTACATAGAAATAACTGTTAAATATTTAATTGGTAGAGCGTGAATTATGATATAATAGTTCCGTAACTTTTGTGAGGGGTTTTCTGTTTATATGATTTTTAAACATTCTAAGAATTGGATTTACATTTCTTTAAGAGAGAAGAAATTCTGCCCCGATTAAAAATTTTCTAGCTTAGAATGTTTTGCTTTTGTCCTTCATGTCTAATTGTGCCTGCCTTTCACAAGGAACCGCCACAACAAAACGGGCTGGCCCCTGAAACTCAGTTTAAGGGGATTAATTAATATACTTTTTTTTTTTTAACTTGGATTCTTATTTTTAACACCTGGTTCTTGTGCCGGTTTGTTAGTCCAGGAGGGCTGACTGAGCATTTGGTATCACTTAAGGATCTGGAACATCTGTGGGGAGTGGTTTCTTTTTTGTTATTTATGTTCTGAAGGACGCCTGTGGGACCTTATTAAAAGAATGTGGTGTTCTGTTGGTTTGTTTATCTCCATCTTCTTCTAAAAAATAATTTGAAGGAATCTGACATTCTTGAAGGTGTGTCTTTACCGTCTGATTCTCCGTTGTACTGAGAGAGTTACAGTCTAAAAAGCATTTTATATTCTAGTCCTAAAATATATCTTGACAAAATTGTTCTTTTTTTTTAACTTAGAAGTTTCAACTTCCTGTTCCTGGTATATTTTGACAGAAACAGTTAAACTAATTTTTAAAATTATAATTTTAATTGGAATGCTCTTTTTGAAATGAATTATTTGTGGAAAAAAACTTTATATTTTACTAATTTACACTCCATTACAGAGTCAGCCGTTCAATAGTACTTTGCACGGTTTTTGATAGTTTTCAGTTAGATTTTAACTTTTTGGTATGCTAATTTCAAAAGGAGAATTTTGAGTCATGAAGTAGATTTAAAAAAATTGTAATCGTGTTGAGAAAGTCTGTGAACCAATCTAATAATTAGAGAGTTTTAAAGGTTTTAAATAAAATGAAAGAAAATGAGTATGGCATATTTAGTGTCAAACACTGTCTAATGTGCAAATGAAATAGGACAACCACGAAAATTTCATGGGAATCAGTCTTCTTCGTGTGGGTGTAGTGACAAAGCTAAATAACTGTGTTTAATGTGACATGCTCTACCTTGACTAAGGCCATCACTGACTATGACTAAAGACAATGTGTTGAATGTCTACAAATATAGTCCATCCTAAATCTTGCATTTCTTACAGGAATACAATCTCAATAGACAGCATCGCGTCCCCACAGCTAAAATGAAAGCCCCCAGTCTTGCTCTAATAAATGTTTACTCGGCGAACACGCTGCTGCATTGTGATGATTTCGTGGACGTTCATCTCTTTTTTAAGTAGTATGTCAGATGTGGAGGAAACTCGGGGGTTCTTCACGTGTGAAGGGGTGATGGCCACAGTCCATGAAATGAGATGCTGACTTTCTATTTTAGAAGCAGATGGGTCGACAGGAACCAGTCCCGTTCTCTCTTCCTGTGGAGGGCATTCAAACCGAACCCTTTCTGAGGCCGCCGTTCACGGCCCCAGAAAAGTCGAGGCATGCTGCCCTTTCAATTTCATGGAACTCATTTCTGGTTCTCTGTGTATCCCAATTGTTACTATGCCGCTCTTACTTGACGCTCGTGGTGACTTTGATTTTGAAATGTTTTTCTTCCTTCTCATCAACTTTTCAAAAGTCAGGTCATTATGTTCCTCCGGTAGATTCCAGAGGAGAGCAGTGGCCATCTATGGCAAGTCACCAGGCCACATGGACTACGCCAGGTGACAGTGATTACACCCATGTGCATCAGACACACGTCGGGGCGGGGAGGCTGGGTATGCAGGGCTCACTCCTGCCCTCCCTAGGAGACCACTGCCCGTCCCAGTGAAGGGTGCGCTCACCGGGCACGGCTCCTGCTGTGTGCCATACCTGGCACGTTTCTGCATTCAGTGCCTATTCAAACAGTGACGGAAGAGCAGAGGTGTTTCTGTGGGAATGCACGAAGTGCCTCAGTAGAAGTTGTCAAATGCCCGGTCATATTACACCGAAAGAATAGAGTTTTGAATAGCGTTTACCATGGCTATTTTAACAACAAATAATCTTTACAATTTTTTGAAGAATTTCAAAACTGGGATTTGAGTCTCCACCCAAAGTAAATGACTCTGCCTTTCTGCTTAGTCCTTGCAATGTAACAATCACCTACCCTCCCTCCCCACACACACAAAAAGGTTATGACGTTTGTAGTTGATGCACAGCTGTGGTCTACAGATGCATTTCTCATCATGTTCCAGCATAATAGGTGTAAAAAACCTAATTTCAGGCAATTTGTCATCGGAGAAAGTGAAAACAGTTGGTATTAATAAGAGGAACTATGGGACACTTCCCACGTGTTGTGCAGACCACGGAGGAGCATGAAGCTCCGGTACAGGCAGCATGAGTGTATCGGGACATCCTCCAATGGGGCCCTAGGTCTGCAGCCACCAATCACCTGCGGGAAGTCTGTCTGCAGCTGCCGTGCCGAGCGTCTGAGCTCCCTCCAAGTGAGCACGTGCTCAGGGAGGTCAGGTCCATTGTGAATAGCACTCCCTTGGGACACATGGACAGAATGCCCAGCAAGGGCGGGAGGGGTCCTGCTCGGCATTTCTGTGGCGCCCGCCTTCTCCACCCGTCTGAGTGCGGGGACCTTGTGCTGTGGTTTGGAGGTGCTCAGGACCTGCGTTCCAGAACCGAACACAAGAGGAGGTGACGCTTCCGAAGATCTAGCAGGTAGAGATGTTTCCTTTTCTTTTTCTCCCTTTTTCAGATTTAGGGAAATTAGGAACAGTAACTGATTAATACTGAATAAGTACTAACATTGTGCTTCTGTGGACCAGCGTGGTCGGATGCCTTTGCGCACCTTTGGACCGACCCACTCCCAGGGGCACTGCCTGGTCACATTTCCTTGCTTTCTCATAAAATGAAGATGGCAGAATGGATAGTATGTAATGGTAGAGGAACGTCAGGTTTGTTAGTGAGTTCACATTGGGTGGGATTAATCATTGTACAATGAAGAGGGGGAATTTACCGAATGCTAACATCCTTAGACTCGGAACATCTCTGCACATAAACATAAACATATGAAATTTTATACTATGCACATATTTTTTTCATTGTATAACCAACATTCAAAATGGATTGATATGCAAATGACTATGAAGGGGACCACTTAATTATAATGGATAAAAAGCATCACTTACATTGGAAATACATGTACTTTTTCAGAAAAAAAGAGGGGATTCAATAACACTTTTTATTCTGATTTTTGCTAAATTAATCACATGTGCTTTCCCAGAGTATACATATTCAGTGTATGTACTTGTATTAAATACTTACACTTATAAATAATTAAATTAAAGCTTTCTTCAAGGGTTAAATAGACTCATCATAATTCATTAGGAATAAAGCATAAATGTTTAATCTCAAACTATGTTATAAAAAGAAGGAAACGAAGCACAGTTATTAAATTTTATTCACTTGTTCTGGAAACCAATTTTCTAAAACCCTTCTCTAGCCCCACCTCCGTGAGAGATTGATGAACTACTGTTCTTCGTTCTTTCCAAATGGTACCTTCACACAGGCTAATTTTGATTTTTGTTTTATTTTGTTTTTATTTTTGTTTTCCCTTACCTCTCTTTGATGAGGAAACCACTCGGCAGAAACCTGAGAAACACAGAAATCAGACCTCGGGATTTGTGGAATCTAATATAGCCTCACGGTAGGGGGCTTGACGTGTAAATTCTAAACGCAGCGAGGAGGTGATAGGTCCCTAACGGTTAATATTGTCATGGCTTTCAATTTTTAAAATACCAGTTTCTCCCCCCAAATCTATAAATGCCTGGGCAGCACTGCAGTCTGTGTGGGGACAAATAAAGTAAGACTAGAAAAGCAAAGCATATGTGGGGTGTGTTCACTCACGTAATTATCACTCCTGATCACCGTGGGTATTTTACAGAGTTGTGGGTGAAATCCCCCCTCTTATCTGACCCCCAAAGCACCTCCAGAGCAGCATCTCTTTGATGGTGAGACTTGCCCCTAAGCCCCAGGGTAGCTCTGTGGGGCAGGACTGGCCAGGGGGCCCCCGCCCCCCGCAATGCTCTACCTCAGGCCCAGTCAACACCTTCGCATACAGCTGGGACTCAGCAAGACTTATTTTATTCCTATTTTGTTCTTTCCTTCTCAAATTTTAAATCTAACACCTGTGGGAATCTTGAGGTACGTGAGGAAAGAAAAAGAAAGAAAATCGTGTACCTTAGCTGAAAGGGAGGATATATGCATGTGCAACTATATGATTTTTAGTAAAAAATGTTAAAGAAGCAAAATGAAACTGATCACATTAATATTTTGCATATCAGACAAAACAAACCCTCTACCCTCAGGATCTCCAAACTGTAGATCACCAAGTGGAAATGGCAGAATCTCATTACTTGAGTTATTGAAAACCAGACAAATTCCAGGGAGTGTGCAGTGAGAACGCCGGCCCCAGGTTGGATGTTTCTGTCTTCTGTATGTCACCCTGGGCCCTGACCTTCAGTGAGAAAAGTGGAACCCAGAGAGTCTGTGAGAGGTGTTCAAATTATTAGCCTTTAAAATATTAAAGATATCCTTTGAATTTTAGGTAATTCTTTCTCTCCTTATTGTTACTCTAAGTAACTACTCAAATAGTACAAATGAAACTTAAGGAAAAGAGATGGATAATTTCCACCGTCAATTCCACCGCCCCTCCTATTATTTTCACTTTTAATAGGAAGCAAGGCCCCTAACTCACTGTAACGTCGATATCTATGGTGGGCAAAACACAAGCCACATGGGACGGGGCCGGGGCCCGAGCCTCGGGCTTCAACTCTCACAGTGGTTCACGGCGGGACGTTCTGCCTTGGGTGTGACTTAGAAAGTCAGGGGCAAGCCCAGCCTCTGCAGGGAGGACGGGCTCTGAGCGGGTCAACGCTGCCCTGAAGTTGTGACGCTAAAAACTCAACGGTGCCTGGGAGAGCTAGGGCTGCAGACGGGGAAGGTGCAGCAGAGAACACAGGCTCAGGCTCGCAGAGGCCGCGCTAGAGCAGCAACGTGAGCAGTGAGCAGGAACAGAAAACACCTTTGCACACTTCGCTTGCACTAGAGGTTGCACTGACGTCCGACGCGGCGCCCCGGCGTGACAACCAGAGGCCCTCAGAAATGGGGCAGTTCGGTGGGATGACGAAGCGGTACAGCCACTTCGGAAAACAGTTCGGCAGTTCCTCAACAGGTCAACTACAGTGTTACCATGTGACAGGGCTTCTGCTCCATGGTGTATTCTCCCAAAACAATGTATTCTCCCAAGAATGTGTGTGTGTGCACAACTTCCACGTGAGTGTTCGTAGCAGCATTCCTTATTATAGCTATACCACGGGAACAACTCAAACGACCACCAGTCAAAGAGCAGATGAATGTGGCACACCCGTACGATGGCCTGTCACTCAGCCACGGAAAGGAATTGAGTACTGACACACGCTACAATCTGAACGAGCCTTGAAAACACGCCACGTGAGAGAAGCCAGTCACAGAGGACACATACCGTGTGATCTGACCTACATGACATACCCACACCGGGTAACGGAGTAAAGACAGAAATTAGGTCGGTGGTTGCCAGGGGCTAGAGAGGCAGGGTTAGGGAGCGACTACCGATAGGTACGGGGGATGATGACAACGACCGAACGTGGACAGTGGTAAAGAGCTGCAAACTGGGACCTCACTGAAATCACCAAACTGTGCACTTGAAAACTACAGTAAACGCCCGTGGACACAGGGGGAGAAGGCCCTGGAGATCACCGTGCAGTTGGCCGGGACAGACCTTTGTGCTCAGCTCTTTCACTTTTAAGGACAGAGGATCGCAATAACTAAGTTGTAGCTATACTTCTCCCTCAACACCCACAAATTCTGTTAGGATTGGTGATGATTAATGTGGAGAAATGGAGAAAGAATTCCTTCTGGGGGGAAATATTGAAAGTGCCCTAAGAACACCACGTGCCGACTCTCACAAACTCACTCTCCAAACATACCGCGTTCCAATGAGAGAAACGCTGTGACAGTCACTACCTAGGGAGCCTGGGATAAGGCGAGGAGTCTAAACATAGGTACGCAGTTCTGAGAGGACAAAAAATATGTTTTATAATGATTGTGATAGAATACTCCAAAAGTAGAGGTTAAAGGGGAGACTTGGGTTACAATAATCACTTTTCGCAGGGCTGGGGCTGGGGCTGGGGCTGGGGCAAGGGCAAGGCCTGGATAATAAAGTGAGACCAAAAGGTACCCACGGTTCTTTGAACAAGATAATAGAAATGAGCTACTTAGCACAGCGCCTCGCCGTGGTAGTAATCGATAAATATTAGCTAATAGGATGAGAATTCTTGTTATTTACATGATGGTTAAATAGTTTCCACATTAAAGTAAAACAGTAATTTACTTGGCTTCCCTTGATGAATCAGGAAAAAAAAAGCCAGTGTGTTAACAGAAAAATCCCTGAAAATCTGCAAACTCCGGGAAGACAGGCTGTGACTATGCTGGTGGACTAACTTTGTCTGGGACGCTCACGACAGTCTCACCCTGACATGTTGCCGGTGTTCAAATCGGGTCTAAAATTGCAGCCAACCTCAGCAGGTAACGCGGGTATATCAGTTTGTCCTTTTAATCCTCACTAGCATTAAAACTGTAAAAAATACAACCAACCTAAAGCGAAATCCTGTGAGTTGTGTCCTATCCTCTCCCAAGGCGTCTAGTTGTGTGAGAAATTGAATTATTTGTGGGAACAGTGCAGCAGCAGACCAGGGGCCATTTCCCTCATCTGTGCACACAACCCGCCCTTACTTCTGTGCGTGTTTGCCCGGGGCCCGGGTCGGGACCAGAGCCACGTGTGCTGTCCACCAGCGGCTGTTTACCTGCAGGTGTGCTTTGCCCTGCAGCTCTGGTTTCTGTGAAGCGTGAGTACGATGGAGTCTGGTCTTACTTTGACCAGGGCGGCAATAGTTCGGGGAGGCTGTAGAACTCGGTCTGCCCTTTCCACGCACCGTGGTCAGAAGGAGATGGCTCGTGTCCACAAGCACTTTGTAAACTTGGTGATGAGTTTGTGCACTGCGAGGAGGCGAAGTACCAGCGGAGAAAGAATGGGAAAAATTGATCCGTACAATAAATTTTTTAATGCCAGATGCTTAAAAAAATGGTTTTAGCTGCACCATTTTGCACATTTGTCCTGACATGCCAGGGGGTGGGGGGTTCTTAGGGGTCAAGCAGGAGCACAAACCGCCCACACTCTGTAAGTGACCCCTGCTGACCTCTGGAAGCAAAGCTGCACCTGCAGCCAAATGCACATGCAGGAAGGATGCTCGCAGCCCATCTGTGGAAGAAAAAGGTGATTCGCTGTCCCCTCCACCCCCCTTTTTCCTGCGGCAGGTCCTCGTGTATTCCTACTGAAAAAGAACGCACACCACCACCCACAGAGAGCATGTCCACCGGCCGACATGCTCCTTCCACAAATGCCCTTGGAGAGCAAGTGCTGGGCAGGGTCCAGGGCAGATACAGGCCTGGCTGCCAATGCAAAGCGGGCACCGTCTGCCCCAGCAGTGCCTTGAAAAGTCAGTGCATGCGCTCAGTGATGAGACTCACGCACCATGTCTCGTTGGCGGCCTGGACAAAGCCCCTTCTTAGGAAGTGAGTGTCCCAGGCTTGTGAGCGAAGGGGAGACAGAGCTGGCGAGGTGGAACACAGGGGCAAGGTGTTGCAATCTGAACAAACCTGCCCAGTGAGCTGCTCTGAGCACGTTAAACCCAGGCAAGGACTCTCATCCAGCTCTACAACCCGGGCCACCCGCAGCCTGATGTCAATTAGCTGCAAAAACACAAAGTTGGGGAGTTAAGACCCACAGCAGAGAGACAAAGTGTTTGAACTTGCTATCATGTCAAGCTAACTTTTTAGTGGAGCACGATTTTCTCTCCTGCAAAAACCATTACACTAAACAGAATTTCAAATGGAATTAACTGGTGGAGTCCATGAGAAGCTGTCCTGCCGAGCAGCTGATGAGAGCGGCTGCAGTGCGTGGCGGGCTCCGAGGTAGGTTCCGTGTTCTGGGAGGAGGAGAGCCCCCCACCCCATCACTGGGTGAGCATTCGCCGGGGGTTCACACAGAGCCCTCGCCTTCCCCAGCCGAAAAGGAGCCTCGGGGCCACAAGGAGGTTGGGACCTTCAGTGTTCTGTTTATGCTTTTCAGGAAGGTCAGGCCTCTTTCTTTCCTGAGATCTTCCCCACCAAATGGAGGGCAGTTGCGGAAACAGCTGGATTCAGGGAACCTCTAGGAGATACCTGCAGAAAATGAGGACTGCCCTCCCTTGTGGGCGCAGCGAGACGGAGACTTGGGGGTGGGAATGCAGGGAGCCGCTCTCTGTCCTGGCCAGAGGGGCTGGGCTGGGATGCATTTCATTCCCATTTGTGGTGGAATGAGCTGGTAAGAGAGCAAGACAGCTAAGGATTCCCTATTTGAATCACATGGGAGGGGAAAAAAGGAACCACATCAAATCTTTCACTCCCTTTTCATTCACCTCCCTCCTTTGGTGGGAATCCCTTCCGATGGGCCCAGGATGACAAATTGGATAGACTGCCCTCGGCCTTGCTCTTTGCCCCCATTCTCAAACCCCTTAAAAGGATCAGGCATCTGGGGCTGGAATGGAATCGCTGAATTGCATGAGGGAGAAAGAGAGGCAGAGAGTCTATTGTCTCCAGCGGCACTGAAGAATTATCTAAAGCACACAAAGCCCTTCACCGCGTCCCCCGGTCTGAAGCTGGCTGCCATGGAAATGGGGTGCGGCCTTCCTTTCTCCGTGGCCCTAAAACACTCGGATGGTGGTTTTGTGCTAACGTGCATTTCCGTTCACCATTACCATTGAGGGACACGTTTGGAAGACTTGCATGAAAAATACAAATTTGCATGAACATTCACTGGTATGAACATGCAGAGTCAAAGCACGTGGTCATTTCCCCCAAGGCCCCTGCTTTCTCACAGATGATAGGGTCACCCCAAATGTCCTCCCTGATCCCACAGTCACCAGAAATGCGTCTGCAGGGGGCTCTTGGACAGGCGGTCCCAGACTTTGAGGAAAACCTCCATCAAACCGCAGCTGAGGGTCGTTCTTCATGTCATCTGACCAGTGCTTCTCCACGTCGGGGTCACCAAGGTCAGGGAAAGTCTGGGGGACTGGCTCAGATGAGAGGGGCCCGAGAGATGACAAGGAGATACATGTGGTGTCACACATGGTGTCCCAAACAGGAAGGGGGGATTAGGTTAAAAAAAAATCTAAGGAAATCTGAATGAAGTGTGGACTTCAGCTAGAAGCGTGTGTTATTGTCACCTGAAATTAGTTCCTATTCCTGCATTCACTGTAACACACGCACCCCACTAGTGTAAGAAACTAAGAATGGGGGGCTGGGTGTGGGTTACATGGGAACTCCGTATCCTGATGTTTCCAAAATTTAAAATCGTTCTCAGTCTGTTTAAGAAAAAGACTTCATGTACTTGGTTTATTTCAAGGATGCAAGTGCAGTTCAATATCAGGAAATCTGTTAATACAATTATTAAGGTTAACAACACTGAGAAGAAAAACCATATAACCACTTCCAAGTGTGCGGAAAAGCATACGACACACCTCAGCATCTATTTACGTCGTAGCCTCTAAAGGATTGTGGATGGAGTCCAGAATCCACAGTACAAGGAAAAACGTGCAACTCGGCACTGGAGACAACCGCCCCAGTCAGAACACGAGCAGAGGTTCCAAGAGCCATTTCTGCAAAGGAGGTGTAACAATGGCCAATAAATACACACTCACAAATGTGTCTACGTGCCTCCCTAGGGAGCTATAAATGGGGTGCTGAGAGGATAAACTGTCCCAACATCACCACCCAAAGAAAACCGGAGCTTAGAGCATGAGGTGCACACTGAGAGACGCCTTAGGATTATGTGTGTGTGTGTGTGTGCGTGTGTCTGCCGTGGCTGTGTTTCCTTCCGAAGAGAAGGTGCTGGAGAAGAGAAGTCTCCAGCCCCGGTAAAGGATGCTCACAAGGGTCATGCCTCAAAGGTCGTGAGCATCACAGATCCAGCATTGGCCCCTGAGAGCTGACAGAGCCACCTCACCCCGCCTCCCAGCCCTGACCTGGCTGCGGCCAGCAGTATGGTGGGGACGCAGTCCTTTGCTGTCTGAATGACAACTCTTTCAAGGGGAGATGGTGACATGTGCTGTGTGACTCATCACATGCGGTGGCTTACTTTACTTCCAAGTGGAGTTGGTGGGAGACCACAGGGACTGTGTGCTTGCTCCCGGCCCTCTGCTTGGTGTCACCCACCCTCGGTCCCATTCCAAGGGACTGAGCTTGTGTTTGGCACGATGGCTCGCTGGAACATCACGGCACTCTTGAATTCTGCGTATGTCACCAAAACTTTGTTTGAAACATATGAAATGATCAGAGTTGGCAACCAAAGAATAAATGTTAATAAAAAAGGAGCATAAAACATAGATAAAAATTTATCGACTGAAGAGCCAAAAAATTAGCGCATATGATTTGACCCAGAACTAAGTCTGATTGTGTGATTAGCCTGTTGGGATTTAATAATTAAAATCAAATTCAGATAATGGTTGCCAAATCTCCCATTCATAAGGAGTTACTATTGGTCATTTCCCAGTGTAAACAATATAATGTCACACAGGTCAACTACACTTCAATAGAAGAACAGAGCTACCAAAGGAAACTGAGGCGTGAGCTGAAGGGGAGGAGCAGCAGGGATAGGGCCTGGCCGCCATCCCTGGGGAATTTGGCTGCCCCAGGATAAGTGGGGGGTGGGGATGAGGGACACTTTACTGGGACCCCCATCCCCCACAAGTGCATTTCTTCTTCCTCCTTTCTGGTTACAGACAAGTCTCCTTCGGGGATTTGTTCATTCGTGACCTTTGATTCAGACCAGGGTGCGTTAAACGCAGCACTAGCTTATGCTCAGTAAGCTTTCCGGCCACTGGGCTGAATAAACCTAATAATAACCTTGGCCATGGTGGACGGGATGCTGACCCCACTAAAATGTCACTGCCTCAATTCCAGAAACCTGTGGCTACGCTACCTTATGTGGCAAAGGGACTTAGAGGTGAGGACACTGGGATCAAGGACCATGAGATGGAGACTCTTGGGATCAGATTGGGCCTCTAGCCCTGCTCACTGCACAGGACTGGCCCGCCAGAAAACACAGCATTTCCTTCCTCACTTCCTGTCTCTCTCTGGTGGCCTGCCACTCCTAAGTGGCCCATGGTGATCTGAGCCCTTATCTGAGGTTCAACCAGAACATCCGGTCACCTGCAGCCATGTACTCCCCCAGCCTCCAGGCTGCGGCAGGTCAGGTCCCTGCTGTCTCATCTGAAGTGCCCGCCCACGGGAGCACACAGGGCTCTTTGCTGCACACCCTTTGATGAGGCCTTCCCCGGTCATCCTAGCTGTTACTCATTCAATTGTTTCATTTTGTCCCTGGATTATTTTTTCCATTAACATATACATCTGCTACATTAACTGTGGGTGAGCACACAGCCTGGCCAGCACCTAAACAGGGGTGTCAAACTCATTTTTACCGGGGGCCACAGCAGCCTCGTGGTTGCCTGCAAAGGGCCGAATGTAATTTAGGACTGTATAAATATAACTACTCCTTAACTAGGGGCAAGGAGCTCGGCACTGCCGCAGGGTAGAGACAAGGTGCCAGGATGGATAAAACAAGGTGGAGGGCTGGATTCGGTCTGCAGGCCTTGTGTTTGCCACCTGTGACCTAGGGTCTCTGATCATCTTGATGACGGCCACTCCTGTCGTTAATGTCTTTAAATTTGTATTCCATTGAGTCTATCCTTTTCTTATCTTTAGTCTACTGAAGCCAATGAGAAAAAAAGTAAATATCCCACTGATCAAAAGCATCAGCATCAATACAAAATTCTCAAATAATTAGCAAACCAAATCCAGACATATATACAAGAGAGAATGTAGTTATCACATCGCATCTGTTTCAGATACGCCAAATCGCTCCAAGTGGGATATCTATTAATACAGTTCACTGCAAGAATACATTACAAGGAAAATGTGTATGATTATCCCAATAGATGCAGACAAAAACCTTAGTGAAAATTCCACTTAGAACTCCACTGCTGGCCAGGCGCACGGGCTGCCAGCCAAAGACTGCATTCGCCAGCGTCCCTTGTAGGGGGAGGAGGGGACCACAGGACTAAGCTCTTGCAGCAGAAGTCACATGAGTGAGCTCTGGGCCTTGCCCTGGTAGTGAACTTGGACTTCCATTCCCCCTCTCACTCTCCTCCTTTACCTTCGGTCCCTCCCAGACCTTCCGTACGCCCAGACTTATTCTTAGCTCGCCCTGAAATGAGAGCCACTCAAAGTAAATACTTCCTAATGTTGTTTGATGTCGCTGTGGCTGTTCTTTATCCGGGCTAATAAATTCTGCGCTTCCCGAAACAGAGTTTTACTTGTTCATCTCTATGTCCTTTTAGAACCTGACATAAAATTCAGCGCACAGAAACTTTTCCAATACAAATTTAATTGCCCTCAACTTTGTTTTCCTGCCCCTGCTGCTCACTGCACGTGGTGCTATTTAATTGAGGTGAATTCTTACCGAGCTGAAAAGCGAAGGCACAGTTCTGAAAATTCGAGTCCACTTAAATCCTCATGTTACACCTAATTGCAGACGTTTAATAATCATTTGTCTCCCCAGGGGAAGAGAAGCAGCCAGAAGCCCTTGGACGCCAGAGCGAGCATGTCCGGAGCTGAGAGTTTTTGCTGAGTGGTTCTGAACCCAACTCGTCCATTCTTACAACACACCCCAGGCAGACAACATAAATCATTTATTTCTTGGCATTCCCAGACTGAATCACACAGAGATCATGGATCAATGTAGGATGGGCTTTCGTGAGTGTTCTGGAATGTGTAGACACATAAAAAAGGCGAGGTGCTTCTCTGTTTCTGGAGAAGCGACGATTGTTGACTGATCAGTCACCAGTAGGGACATGACCTTCAATAATGTCCAAAGGCGCTCCACACCCGATTCCGGCATCTACAGAAAGGGTTTCAATCCGCTGGCTACGCACCTTCTCCCAGTTACAAAAGCCCTTTCATTTTATTTTAAATACTGCTTTGTCATTGGAAAATGTTTGCAGAAGAGGTAGAAGGGTTGGTCTCTAACACGGCTCCCGTTGGAGCTGTGCGGGCTAGCAGTCCTCAGCACAGCCGAGGTGTGCGAGCAAGCCCGAGCGTCAATGGGCCTTCGCCGGGTGGCGGTGCCGGGGGCCGCCCCAGGGGGGAGCAGAGAATGCGCCAGGCGGAGAGGACAGATCAGACCTGGGTTTCAGAAACTTTCCAGCAGTGAAAAAAGATAGTCACTGGAATAAAAGATACACGTGGTCATTCAGTGCAAGTCAACAAGCCTTTATTGAGTACCCACCGCAGGTCACACCCTTGGGCCGCATTGGTGAACAAGCGCAGACAGGTCCCCGCTCTCATGAGGCCCTGCAGGTGGACAGTGGTCCCATGACTCGCGTGAGAGAGGGGGAGAAGCCATGGGCGCCTGCATGGAGGTCTTGGCTTTGGAAGTCATTGCAGGAGACTGAGGGGGAACAGACAGGGACCAGGAGTAGGTAAAAGGCCGCGTGGAGGGGTGTGTGCTCTGTCGTGTGGGCGTGCAGAATTGTGGAGCACGCATCCCTCACTTCCACGGGCCCAGGGGTGTGTGGCTGAGGGAAAGGAGAAGGTCTGTGGTTTCGGGGCTGATGACCCGCTGCTGGGCTGCACGGCCATTTTCTCTTCCTCCTGAGCATGCAGCAGCCTCCCGGGCACTGCCCATACACAGGTCAGCAGCAGATGAGCCAGCTCAGGTCTGGGCCAGATCTCGTCCGTCCCATTCGCTATGCACCGCAGACGGCAGGAAATGTCTCACCGCGGTGCTTACTTACTACCTGAGCGACTTTTATGAGGGAACCTGCATCTCTCTATACATGCTGGGACCCTCCAGCCCACTGTGTGCCTTGGTCACACGTGGTGGCATTTGGCCTCTGCAGAGATGTGTGGACACAGAGGCTCTGCATCCCGGTAACAAGCAAAGGTACTGAGGTTGGGAGTGAAGGAAGGGCTGCCCCTCACCATCCTCCAATGCCCCCCAACCCCAGCCCAGGGGGCCGAGGGCCACAGCTTACTCCCCAGCACGTTCCTCAGTGTCTGGCACTGTGTCTGTCCTCCAGGCCCCAGCAGGGCTTGGGAAGTGACTTTCTACCTGACACTGACTGAGAATCTGCCCGGGTAACGCTTCATCCAAACGAAACCTATCAGACTTCAGCCTTCGTCCAGGGTGCCCTGGGAGTTTCCATGCACTTCCGCTCTCTGAGCTGCTTCACGCAATGGGTGTATCACAAAGATTCCCCCTAACACATTGCTAGAGTGGAACCCTGTGCACTGGTGCTCAGTGCCCCTCCTTTCCTCGACTGTTCTTGTAAGGTCACTCATGATCCAGGGAGAGTAAATGTGAAGCAGTGCCTTCATGTTGAACGTGTACATACATGTGTGTGTGTAGGATTGGGGAGAGGTCTGAATCTGTCCCAGGAGTGAAAGTTGCATTTCTGCTTTTTAAAAATTTATTTTTATTTTTTTTTTGTCTTGTTCCCTTTCCAGCAAGTCCTGGCATAGAAACCCTAGGAGATTTCCCAATTCCGTTTAGTTTGGGACGTTTCCTGCTCTAGAATTGCCAGATTCTGTTGTCTGACACATCTTTGAACCTGAACTGAGCCAGAAAATGAGGGCCCTGGAAGTGGGGTCCAAGTGAGGGAACGGATCCCATCCGTCCTGGCCGGCGTCTCCCCGGCACCCGCACGGGGCTCGCGTGGGCCAGTGAGCCCTGCTTGCCAGTGCAGGGCCCTCTGCCGACGCCAGCTGAAAACGGCCAACTTGAGGCAGCTCTTTTGAATGGAAAATGGCCCAAATAATGTTGTGAACAAGGATGAATAACAGTAATAGTGTCTTACGTTGACACAGCACCTGGACTCTTACACACGTGCTCATGTGCATTTCTGTGTGCCGCCCGTGCAGTTGAACATTACAGATTTGTGCACGTAGGGTCTTCCCTTATTTGGGTTCATGTAATCTATGTACACAGAGCATCAGGGGCTTGCCTGGTTCTACTTGCTTTTGTGCAAGAAGCATCAAAAATTACAGTTTGAATATATTCAAGACGAAAGGTTCATCTATACCATGAGGTGGAAATTAGTAGAATCAGAAGGCATGGGCTCTGTTGTTATTATCGTCACCAGCTTTATTAATGACTTTAATTTAGGAGCTGTGCCTGCTTATGGCAATGCCGCACCCGGCAGATCGAGCCCAGTTCGGCCACCGGGGCCACAGAGCTGTTGCTTTGGATGCCGAGATGTTGCCCACATGGGGTCTCCAGTGCTGTTGGTGGGTGCACCATTAGCGGTTTGTGCGACCAACATCCTGGAGGGCATGAGTCACATCTCGAGCGAGCAGATCTGAGACACCAGAGAGAGGTACGTGACCAGGCTTAGCCGGGCTCGTTCAGCTCCTTTTCCCAACTTTCAAACAGGTAAACTGTGCTTCTCTCACAGAGGGAAAGGGATCAGGGGGCAGGGAGGGACTGGTTGGGTTCCTCTTGCACTCTTCCCCCAGGAGAGAGTTGGGAAAATTTCCTTTTTATGGAATCAGGAGGAGTGGGAAATCTGTCAGTAGCCCCATATTTATTTTGGGAACGATGCATATTTGTTTACTTCAGCTGAGCTCATTTTGCTATATGATTATTAGTTTCTGTTATCAATTTCAACAAGGATGTTTGAATCTACGCCTGCCAGTCACAACAGGAACTCAGACGCAGCCGCGGGTTGTGTGAAGTTTTATTTATAATCAAGCCGTGGACCAGCCACGTGACACGGAGACCAGGTGGCCATTCGATACAGTCTGATCCACTGTTTTGTTTGCAGAAATTCCACCACGAAAATCTGTTCTTTTTAAAAATATATATAGCAATGCCATTTTGCCTTGGACCTTTATTTTCATATGCTAATGAAGGTTGTAAACCTCACCAAACCATGTCTTATAAGCTTATATTCTCGGACCTGCTGGACATAAAGTAATGTTTAATTCCTGAAAAACAAACTGCATATGCACAGTTACTAAAACCCACCGTAACATTATAGTTGGGACATAAAATTAATACTTTTAATAGCTTTTCAAAGTTACAGTGAGTGCTATGTTCTTGTAGTACTTACAAACAACATGACGTATTGTAACTATATATCTATATATTTGAAATTAAGTAAAAATAAGAAAAAGTTGAGCAAAATTTTTGGCATAGGCAGATGTTTTTCCTAGTTAAAATGAAACTTTCCCAAGTAAGCACGTACAACCACTAATTAACATGGCACCACAATGTAACGTCCATTATTCTCTGTATTCTATTGGACTCACTTGTGTTTTTGTTGCATTACTTTTATTGCTATGACTAATAAGCAAAGTTGATTGAAGGTTCTAGCACACTTGAATTTTTTTCCTTTCAGAGTTTACTCATAGACTTACTCATAAAAACAAGGGATTTTTGAATTGTTATACACCAGAAATATTCTTAAGAGATTGCATTGGACTGCCAGTTTCTGTTGCCTTTTCTGACCTGACGAATGTAAGGAGTATGGTGGGAAAACAGGTCTCCGGTACACTCCCTTGGCCCTGGCCAAAACCTGCACCGCGTCTCAGGGCAGGGCTGGGCAAGGCTGCCACCAAGATTTCAGAGGTCAGGCCAAGGGCATTGAAAAGAACTATGGACACGATTCAAACATGTTTGCTATTAACTAGTAACAACTCGTGTTCATTGAGGATGTGCAGAACACCACACATTCTTCTGACACTTGGTGTGTGTTTAACCATCTACTGCCTACCAACACTCTAAAGAAGGTGTTAATAATAATGAACCTCATGTTACAGGTGGCAAATGGAGATTCTAAGAGGTACAGTAGCTTTCCCAGGCTCGCATAGCTGCAGGGAAGCTGGGGCCCAAGCACAAGCAACGCAGTTTAAAAGGAAAGCAGAAAGCAAAGGACAAAAACCTAGAGCCATACAAGTTAGGAAGAGAGAAGAAGCACTTTATTTGCAGATGACATGATCTCACTAAACTCCCCAGGAACACACACACACACTCACACACACACACACACTCACACACCCACTCACACACACACTCACACACACCCACTCACATTCACTCACACTCACACACACTCACTCACACTCACACTCACACCCACTCACACACCCACTCACAGTCACTCACATTCACTCACACACACACTCACACACTCACTCACACATACTCTCACACACACAGCCACTCACACCCACTCACACACACACCCACTCACATTCACACACACACACTCTCACACTCACACCCACTCACACACACCCACTCACATTCACACACACTCACACACACTCTCTCACACTTACACACACACACCCACTCACACACACACACACACTCACTCACACACACTCTCACACACACTCTCACACACACTCACACTCACTCACACTCTCATACACACTCACACCCCCCACACTCACTCACACACACACCCACACACACTCACACACACACACTCACACCCACCCACACACACTCACTCACACACACACACTCACACACTCACTCACACACACACACAGACTAAAACAAGGCTGAAGGGACTTCAAGCCTTCAATCTTACAAGGCTGAAGGATACATAACCAACATACAAAAATTCATTTTATTTCTATATCTTCGTACTTCCTAGTGATAGAAACAATTTGTTCTAAATTATTTTCACACTTCTTTTTTCCTTTTTGAATTAATGGAAAACTACAAGTGTTCTTTGTGGAACACTATATCTGATTACTTTACTACTATTAGAATAACCATTCAGCGTGAGTCAGTGGAAATGGAGCCGTATGTATTTGGCCCATCCATGAGAAATAAATGAGATATTCTTTTAGTTTTCTCCAAAAATAAAAGGAAAAACAAAATATGGATATAAAATAGTCTAAGAAAGAATTCTATCCCAGACTTTATTATTTTGCTTCACTCATGTACCGATTTCGTTTTTTTTTAAGTACAGAGATTACATTCTGATTTTATTCTGAAAGATCACAATTATAAAATAGAGTTAAATATCAAGCAAGGCAAATTCATGAGAGGCTAGGCAGCTTCAGATTTTAGTTTCTTTATGCATGAAGTCACCAGTGGTCTTTGATGATTAGACAGTGAGTCTGAACAGCTTTTGCTGAACTACATAGGCTGTTTTTAATCGAGGTGGTCTTCCTGGCTTACCGTCTTGAACATAACAAACAATTACATGGGAAACACCATGGATACAAGTATAAAAAATCAGTCACTCAACTGAAGTGAACAGAGCTCAGAAGGAAATTAGTGCCTTTGCTTTAGTGGGAGGCGGGGCTATGTGTCTCTCAGAACACCATTAGGATCTCTCTGGTTACCCAGTGGGGTATAAAAAGCCAAACACAGAAATAAATATTTCTCAATTCAGTCAATGTAATGATCCTATCTGGTTTCGCATACTTTATTAAGACTTCTAGTCCACAGCATACATATTCTTATTAAACTTGGATTGAGACTGACTTTTTTAATTAAAAAAATTCAGTGACCCACAAAGCCACAATTTTACTGCTTTGCATCAACATAACACTCTCCCAAATCTACATTGTACTTGCTACCACTTGTCCTGTTCACAACAAGGCCAGTGACTCACCTCTCCATTCCAGCAAATGACTCTAAAGTATATACTTTCTAAGAACATAAACCTATATAGACTAACTAATTAGAACAGAGCAATTTCTCTATATCTTTAATCTTTGGACCAGAATAATACTTTTGAAACATTAACATATGTTGTCTTGCTTCCTTGATCTTGTCCTTGGGGAAATTATAACAAGGCTGAATGTAAATTAAGAAAAATAATTTCCTGGCTTTATTTTTCTTAAAAAGTCCAAGTTCTTGGACTTCCTTTTCCAGTTGGTTATAGTGAGTCCCAAGAGATAACTGTTCCCACCCTGAAATGCAAAAGTAAGATAATCTATAAAATCATGGATTTTTCTAAACTATGAGTTAATGTAGGAGGCAAAGAAAGCTCACGGAGCTGATTTCCAGAAAATAACGAACTCTTACTAGGCAAGAGAAGCCAACAACCACAACCATCTTTGGGGGAGTTACGATGAGATCAGGGAAGCGCATCCTAGGTGGGGTTGAGCGGAAATGAGCACAACTCTGAATGGATATGCATGTGCTGGGCCGAGAGACGAATCCCGCAGAGTCCCAGGCACACAGAAGATGAACCCACTGGCATTACTCGCTGACTGGCCCAAAGGTGAATGGAGCTTGTTTTCCAAAGCTCAGACACAGGCCAGGGGCAGGCAACATTGCCCCCGATGGCACGAGACACTTGCTTGAGTGTGAAGCAGCAGTCTGGTGAAAGAAGGGGGGGCAGCAGGAGACCTGAGCGAAATCGTTCAAGGTCCCTTAGTTTTTCACAAAATCAAAGCTGCATCTCAAATATAACACCTGAAAGCTGTGGTTTTGACAGTGGAGCTGAACTTCTGAAAGATTTGGGAATTTATAGAATTAAAATATAGGATGAGAAGAGCACCAAAAGTAGGAGAGAGAAATTTAATGAACTGTTGTCAAGTTCGTACAGCGGCTGTAGAAGAGTATAAAACAGTGTATTATTTGAAGTATATAATATATAACATATAGGAGATAATACATATAACATGCACAATGCAGAGTATATTGTTTGAAGTATAAACAGCATATTATTTAAAGGCAGTCTGTGATAAGTTATAGGTATAGATTATAATCATAGAGTAACATAAAATAGCACAAAGAGATGTATCTAAAAGTTGATATGACACATGAAACTGACTACAGAAATTATGTGTGTTACCCAAATGATTCTAGGAAAGGAAGCACAAAGAAAGAAAGGACAGATGGAATTGTAAAGGAGAAGGCAGACAAAGCGGTAGCAATGCTACATTAAATGTAAATGGACCAATAATTTAATGAAAAGGTAAAGATCCCCAGGCTTCATAAAGGCACAAAAAACCAAATATATGATATTTACAAGAAAAATATTCAGACGTCGACTGTGGCAGGCAGACCCTAAAGTAATCCTGCAGTGCCTGCCTCCTGGTGTTCACATACATGCATAGCCCCTCTCCTAGACGGTGGGGGGGGGTGATTCCCGGACCACAGCAGGGATCACAGATGCATACAGAAGACGTGAAAACACTAACAACGGACCTTACCTCACTGATATTTATAGATACTATGCAGGCACTTTTAGTAGCATTTCCTAATGAACACGGAGCATTCAGGTCCAAATGATAACCCTGGTGAGCTCTACCAAACTTCTGAGAAAGAAACACTGCCAATCTCAAAGACACTCTTTTAGGAAACAGAGGACAGTCCATTGTGCATCTCGTCTCCTACACAAGCCTTACTGTACCGGGTCAGACACAGAGACTGTAAATAAAGAATCATCACCAACGACACTCATAAATACGTAGGGAAAAGATCCTCATTGAAACGGCAGCCAATCAAACTCAGCGGCACATAAAAAGATCATACACCACTTCGAGGAGGATTTATCTCAGAAATACAAGCTTGGTCATGCATTTAAACATTCGTCCTTGAAATCTACCTCCTTAACCAAACTAAAAACAACCATATGATGATTTTTCAAAAAATGACCCTGGATAGGCCACAGCTGCGAAATGTGTCCAGCCAAAGGAAAGCATAGGTAGCATCTCAGAATGTCGGGGGCCCAGCGTGGCTCAAAGCGGAATGATTCTCAGCCCCTGGGATCAGGACCAAAGTAGCAGAAGGGAGTAGACATTGGACATGAGGAGGTCACATGGGGAGAGTGAGGGATGACCATGGGGCAGAGCTCCACAGACAAATGACTAAGGGTGGATGGACAGCCTATATTCCAGACAATGCCCCAATACCCTGATGCACTGTGAGGCCCAGGGACTCAGCAAGATTTCTAAATCTCTCTCTCTCTCTCTCTCTCTCTCTCTCTCTCTCTCTCTCTCTCTCTCTCTCTCTCTCTCACACACACACACACACACACACCACTCTGGTTTGGAGTCGCTCTGTCTGAAGAGAGCAGAGGGACCTATGTCCCCTTCAGCAGAACCACACGGCCGTGGTTTCATGTTAAAGGGGCTGAGAGTCAGTCCTCAGCCAGGGGTGCGGGGTTGGGGGGTGGGGAGCAGACCCAGGGAGCGTTCCTTAGCCTGGTTGAAAGGAAGAGCCCCAGAAAAGCAGGGAGCTCAGAAAACCTGTCGGCCAAAGGCTTCTGCTGTCAGACTCCCCTGCAACGGTCCGCTCGGGCCGTGCTGAGGGCTGTCAGTCATCTGCGGACAGAGCATCTCAACACAACGCTGCTACCAGAGGCTGAGTTTACGTGCGTCAGTGAGTTCCTTGAAAGCCAGGAGCATGTGACGCTTTCCTAGGCCCCACGAGCACCATATAAGCACGTCCCTAGCTTATACGCAGGAGGAGAGGAAAAAATCAAAGGACTGTCTTCGAGGTGCTGAAGCCAGAGTGACCAAGCCTCTTATGCCTAAAGGAGCCATTATTTGGTCCCTGTATTTTCCCCGTGGCGAGATCCAAGGCTGTAAGGCCAACTCTGTTGAACAGCTGATGTCTCCTGGAGAGGCACTGAAGGCAGATACACTGGGAAACCAGAGCGGGGAGGGGAGGGCCCCAGCCGCGGGACTCAAGGAGCCAGAAGACTCACTTCGTTGTCAAAAAGGGTCCACTTGTGTGTCCAAATAAATGGGCTCTCGGACGTCTGTTTTCAAGCTCTGTGATCAACAATCTCTCTGAGAATCTTTTTGTTTCTTTTAAGCCAGAAAAGCAATTGATCTCTCCGTAACTCAAGTCAAGTCACGTTTTCAGTGAGGGAAGCTGGAAACAGCCTGCTTTTCACCGATTGCCTCTGGAGATGTGATTCTGAAGGGAGAGTAAGACATGGGTTTTGGCCTCGTGTTCATGAAACATTTTCAACAGAGCAAAGTTAACTCGGAAGGAAGTCGAACAGCAACCCCCGACCTTGATGAACATGTTGCATGCCTGACATCTTGCTCCGCATCCCACGCGTCCTCACACCATTCTCCGTTTAAAAAGACAGCATCTGACTGTGTCCTGGGGTGATGGCAAGTTCTATGTGGACACCTGCGTGCCAGATGTGTGCAACTCCTCAGGCCCCCGCTGTCCTGCCCACAGCCTCCGCCCCAAGCAGCTCTCCCCTTTGTCTGAATGGAGGAGTCGAGTGTCACACAGCCCAACAGTGTGTCCACGCTGCTCTCCCATGTCCCCGTGCCCACATGTCCAGCGCCCCTTCTAACTCCGTTTTTACAAAACAGCTTCCAGGCCAAGTTCACGAGCCATTTCTTTCCTCTGTGCTTAAAAGAAATATTTAGAAGTGGGATCAATGGTGGCGTTTGAAATTTATTTTTGTTTTAAAACATGGGCAGTGACCCATGGAGAGGTATCATGCTTCATTTTTCTGTCGGGTCAGCCACAGGCAAGAGAACAATTAGATTTTTGAAGTCCTCATGAATCTACTCCAAATCTCTTGAAATTATTAGACCATATCTATTTTTAAACACTATTTAATAGAAATCATCAGTTTTTCATGTGAAATGAGGCGTGTTCGTTCGCACACGTCTGTGCTTCAGGCTGGGAGGGAGAGTCGCACAATAGACAGACTTTAGAAACGGAAAGATCAAAGAGTGACATCACAGGAACCCAAGGTCTAGGCGGGGAGGGCCAGGTGCACGCCAGACGGATGAAGCGGTTACGATGTTTTGCTGCTACCTACAGGCAGGGAAGCCAGAGGGGCTGCGGCTCCACGCGCAGACCCCCGTAGTCGGCTGTTGGCAATTTGCTGGGATTACCCCAAATGGCTTGCTTAAATCCGTCTTCGATCACATTACCACATGAGTCCATGCGAGTCCTTGGACCGAATCAATGTGCTAAGTTTCAAAATAAGCTGTGACTCCCATGTCACAGGTATTTAGGCAGCCCTGCTGGACGTGTCCCTTCTGGGTTCCCAGGGACTAATTTCAGCACTGCGTACTCCCACGGCTTTCCTTTTAAATGCACAGCATCCAGTCTGCTGTGAGTGCAATGGCAGTAAAAACAAACAGTGACGGCACGCAGCGTCGGGCACTGGCCTAAGCCTTTTCCACACCCCATGTCACTGAACATTCGCCACAGTTTCACACGGGAGGTGCTAATATCATGCCCATTTTGAAGACAAGGGAATGACAGGTTGAGAGGTGAGGAATTTCTGGTGGGGACCTGGTAGGGCTCTGGGGCACAGGGACGTGGAGAGCCAGGCTGCTTGGCTCTGGAATACCCGAGAACGCACGTGGAGGGTGGGACTGCTGGGTGAGGATGCGGCCTTGTTTCACTAGTCCGTGGCAAGCTTTGCTTCCTAATGCTCGTTCGGTCATCACACATGCCCTCAAAGTCGCAGCCGCCCCGAGCAGAAAGCAGGCTGCCCAGCTCTCTGAGGGCACCGTTTCATTTCGCTCTGCACGCCGCCATCAAGTCCGTAGGGTCCTGCTGGGTTTGCCTCCTGACCCTCACCCAGTGTCATGAGATGGAGCCTCTACAATGTTGAGGAAAGGCCACTTGTTACTTCATTTGTGAAGAACAAAATTTAACTAACGAAATCTGCACACGCGTGCTCCTGATTCATTACTTATCAGAACACTACAGGCAGCGGAACTTGATGCAAGTCAATTCTGAAATATTAACGACAGGGGTAGAAGTCAGAAATTTCCAGTCATTTCATTCTATTATTACACCATCCTCACGGCTCCCCCATTGTCTTTTAAGTTCAAGTACAACCCTTTCTGTGCCAAAGGGAAGTATCAAGTACAAATATTTTCAGATGAGCTGCCAGTCTCCAATTATATGTTATTTGGCCTCTCACATGATACTTGTAAATGTAACCCAAAATATGTGCTAAATGCCACAAATAAACAGATCCACTTTGAAACTCAGAACTAATAATGGAAAATTGGCACGGTATAGAACCCAGTGCTATTCCTGACAACTGGTCAGGCACACACATGGGATCCAGAGAGAAATTGTCCTTTATTTTAGGTTCGCACTATTATTCTACCCAGCACAGAATGCACTGCAGATAACAATCTGCCACAGCTTGAACCCAGGGCTAGTCCTCCTGGGTGGTGAGATTTCAGTTGTAGAGCAGGGCTCCTTGAGGTTCAGCAGGCCTCAGGTTGCTGGGCGCAGCCCCCAAGGTTTCTGGTTTACTGGGGCTGGGTGGGCTCTGAGCATGCGTCTCTCTAACGAGTCCCCAGGTGACGCAGAGGGAACCACACCTTGAGAAGCGCTGGTGTGTGGTATTGGGAATCCCTCCTGGGGTCTGAGGGAGAATCTCCCTGACTCGGGTCTTCTCTCCTCTGATGCTTCCTGCCATTGTCGTTTTCATTTCTGTTGGTCCCTTCCAGAACCTTTTTCCGCCCTCACTCTGCACTGGCTCATCTCTTTCTGTGTCTGGTTCAGAGGACGGGTGGTCACTCATCTCGTCCGGGATTTTCTGCTTTGAGAGCTCACTAGTACGGGGCTGGGAGCGAGCCCTCACTGCAGTCCACCCCAGTCAGGCCGGGCCAGACCCGGACTTCCCCTAGCACACCCGCTCCCCACTGCTGAGTGACAAGGGTTGGAGGCCTCCTTCTGTTCTAGTCCGTTCACGGCAGAGGGCTCTCCTCGGAGTAGAACCAGAAGGGTGGGCAGCGTGGCCATGTGTGAGCACTGCAGCCCCCTTGAGGGTCCGCCTCGCTGTGCGGGCACGGCCACGAGTTAGGAGGGAACAGCTTTGGGCTTCCCCAGGGACAGCCTGCTCATAGAAAAGCGGTGGCTTTCCTGGGCTGGGAGACCATTGTCCTCGGTCCTGTCAGCCTTCACCACGTGATCATTAGCCTCTTCGCTGATGAAAGGGCACAAGACCCTTCACCACGCTGCTCCCTCAAGCTCTCCGGTACCGGCAGGCCGGTCTACTCCCCGATTCTGAAGAGTGCCTACCCTGCCAGAGGCTTCACGTGGGCCTTCGGACAAGCTGGGACTTCGGCCTTGGAGTTCACCCTGATCCACTTCCACCTGTGAGCTCGGGGTCTCTTCTTCCACCTCAACTCACTCACTCCCAAAGAAGCCCCAACCTGAAAACCTGCGCAGAACCTACTCCGGGCCCTTTCTTTGTTCCTTGTGGCCTTCCCTTATTGCAGCGACCATGATTTCAAATGACACGTTTCAGTCATTAACACTCAATGGATGTAACGGGACCGAAGGAAGGGCTGCTGATCCACACAAGGACCGCACAGGAAGAGAGGCACGGAAACGGTGATGCGGTTTTCATTGTGTTCAGCTCACAAGTCCGCACAACTCTTAAACCACGCCAACACGCTGGCCTCCAACCCGGACAAGCACCCCGTCAGGAAGCTGTTCTCGTGAACATGCACGTTCCTCTGATGAGCAGAGCCAGTGATGTTGGGTCACTGCTGGCTCTATGGTGTCTCTCTTAGGCCTATGTTTCCTCCGAAGATGTACGTGAGTTCCATTTTTCCCGTTACTCCTTGCTTCCCCTCTGCATTCCTGGATTTGAACTGTGGACTTAAAGTTCTCTTTTTCTGCTTTCATTCTCATGTTGGGGCGTTCATCACTTGTAGTTAACTTTTCCCAGCTTCTCTGTTCGAAGCTTCGTCCTGTTTCATGACTTGCACAGATATTCCTGTGGATAATTCTGTTTTCTTCTCTGTCTTCCTAACAAGCATCATCCTTCAGCTATCAAGTCTTTCTCAAGAATCTTCTCCTTCCAGGAGGAACAGAAGGAAATGGTAAAATTCCAGGGGCCTAAGCAGGTGATTGTGCAGCTAGTCGAAATCCAATAATAGTTGGGTTCCAACAAGAACAAGACCTCTCTGATCAAAAGGGCACACCAGTGTCCCCAAGGGGCAAGGAGTGACTGTGTCACCCTAGAGAAAACACCCTCTGGCCTTTAACAGTCTACACTAACAGAGAATGTGAGGTAAGGAATGTTTTAAATGTGCTTTTCTTCATCTCATGTAACAATTCTCATGCAAGGTTTCCAACTAGTGGCTTCACTTTCTAGAGTGATCAGAGAGAACACACTGAAGGATGGGCCTGTCCTAGGGAATTTCCCATGTGTCTTCAGAACCACCGAATATACAGAATTTGTGGAACCTCTAACTTACAATGGCTTTACAGCATTAAAAAAGTTTTTAAAAAACTTTTTATGATGTGAATAACCGTTACAGAGGGGAAGGTGCTTCCTTGGCCTTCCAGGTCACTGCAGGACACCCCCCTACTTTAAGTGGGTACAAGAAGGGCTGGGGTTTGGGAGTGAACTTGCTTTTAAAATGACGTGTATGAAGACTTCCCGTCACTAAATGTAGTTATTAACTTATTCCTCTGTCTTTTGTCTGATTCACAATGTAAAGAAAGAAACAATAGGACCCGGATTGAGGCAAGATGGCTGAGTCGTGGTGAGCAGCTGGCAAGGATGAAAATAGGGATGCCTAGAAGCAAATTTTAAAAGCTTTTTCTCTTCAAATCATCTTTTTCCATACCACCTGATAAGCCTCTTGATTCACCATGGCAGTAGCAGCAGTGAAATGGGCGATATCAAACAGAACTATCTTGAAACGTTTATTTCCATTTCAAAATGGAGCTTTATTTTGTGTTTGTCATAAGTCCACATATTCTTCTCTTCCAGATGACTATAATTGCAAAGTAGAGCTTGCTTTGACATCTGATGGCAGGACGATAGTTTGCTACCACCCTTCTGTGGACATTCCATATGAACACACAAAACCTATCCCTCGGCCAGATCCTGTGCACAATTATGAAGAAACACTAGATCAAGTGCTGAAAACCAGATTAGAAGAAAAAGAAGAACACTTGGAGCAAGGACCTATGATAGAACAACTTAGCAAAATGTTCTTTACTACTAAGCACCGCTGGTATCCTCGTGGACAGTATCACAGACGTCGTAAGAAATTGAATCCTCCAAAAGACAGATGATATTGAGATTTTCAGTAATCAAAGAAAAATGTTTTCCTGAGTCTCATTTGCCATTTGAGGAAATGCAATCAAGTATATTCACTACTATGCTATATAGTATTATAATAATAAAATGTCTTCTCATCTATTAAAAAAAAAAAAAGAAAGAAACAATAAAAAGTCCCCATGTTGTCATCACGATGACACTGAAGTATCTGAATGTTTGGAAGGTCTGATGGGCCTTCATCGAAACACTCCCAGAGCCACTGGTCTGGCTGGCAGTTCACCGTGACTTTCCACCCTTCTCTCTTCTGCAGAGCCTTGAGTGGGAGTCCCTGATGGAGCATGATGACAAACATAACTGCTGTTTTAAACTGCAGATAATAGATGTTAAAGTAATTGGTTGTCTTAAAGAACGGTCCCTTAATTCACTTGGGCGTTTGTGTTTCTAAGTAACTATTTTTTAAAATAAAAAACTCACAATTTTTATATCACTCTTTTACTTGGGTTTATTCTTGATGACCTGGTGTTGGAATCTTGATATTATTTGTGGGTCATGGAAAGCTGGACCCACAGTTCTCTGAAAGAGTTCTCACCCCAGTTCAGAAATATTTCTATGGGAAGATGTAAAGACATCAGCAGATCTTATAGAAGTGATATAATGCTTTGAAATAGACATTCCCTCTCCTCTCCCTTTTGCTAGACAGAGAGAAACAGAACAGCAACTAAGGGAGAACCCCAAACACTACACTTTTGGCTCAGTGAGCCTGAAGAAACATTAGACACAGGGGTGTTGAACCCGAGGCCCGCAGGCCACACGCGGCCCAGGATGTCTATGAATGCGGCCCAACACAAAATCATAACTTAAAACCTTTTTTTGCTCAACAGTATTCATCAGTGTTTGTGTATTTAATGAATGGCCCAGAGATGCCCAGAAGGTTGGACAGCCCTGACTAGAGGAACTCTGCACCAAGGTCTCATAGTTTCGTTAAGATGGCAGGGAGCTTCACCAGCCATTCATCTGGACCTGGTGTCTCTGTCACGTGTACTTGGACCGTCACAGAAATGTCCGAGATAGTCTCACTTCCAAACACACTGTATTTTATGATTTGGCAGCTAACCTATCAGTGAGTGTGCCAATTTCCAAGCCCTGGTCGTGGCTGCATTTTTGGCCGTGACCCACAGGATGTATTTTAGAATCTCGACACTGGCCTCACTTGAGCCAAAATTTCTCAGGTGGTTCATGCTGATTAATGAAGCGCCGAATCGGGAAGCATGGAGGAGCTGAAACCATGTTCTCGCCAAGTGGAGGACGAGCATTGTTCCTTTTTCTCTTCTAACCCAGCCTCTCAAGAGAGATAGCAAATTTCTCTTAATATAAAAAAATGCACTATTAGTTATAAACATGTCTCCAACCCCAACAAAGTGTTTATCAGCTACAAGTGACTTGGGCAGAGCTGATCCACAAGATGCTACGTGAGCTGTGCGTAGCTGGGAAGGGAGATGCTGTGGCTGAATATTTTAATAAGATGCTCACTTGAAGGTAATATCAACCCATCAGAATCCACAGAATTCCAAGTAATGCAAAACCTATAAATAAATTTAAAATAATTTTAAACTTTTCTTTCATCTGATATAATAGGTCCTAAGAATTTCAATTGTGTAACTTCCTATAAGAAATTCATTAAAGTTCTTCTAATTGAGCATCTCACAAAGTAAAAATTGTTTAAGTGTAGCCTATAGTCTAATATTAAATATCACACAGTACAGGTAAAGAAACCCATATACAGAACGAAAATAACGAATGTAATATTGACCTCTGAGCCACTAAAGAAAATTTGGTGAGATCTGCCTCTTGACCTTCACCCCTGCCCCCCTCCCATTTCCCATGAGGCACTAGTCCCTAGCCCCCACCCCCACCCCCAGGTCGACGAGTCAAATCCACGCATGCCCACCATAAATCCCTTTGTGTAGAATATAGGAATCCAAGGTGACTTGTTAGAATTGCCCATCACAGACTGAGCCTTTATTCATCTTTATTCCCTCATCTTCCCTCTTGTTTCTCCTCCCCTCCTCCTTTCTTTCCTGTAAGATGTCCGGGCTTCCTGGGTGGACAGAGTGGATTTGAACCCCGGCTCCGTGGGAGGGTTAGTGGGTTCGCCTTCCTGTACGCTGGTTCCCTGGTCCCAAAACAACAGCAATATTACCTGATTTGAAGAGCTGTTCTGAAACTGAGTATCTACCAAGGGCACAACACCAAGAATACATTTAAAAATAAGCTAACATATTGCTATGTAACAAATCTATTTTTAAAACTGTTTTAATAGCTACTTTAGTATAACGAGTTTTCTTTGTGAGCCTATGGATTTTATTTTGCGGGGGTTGAATCATCATCTCCTTCACACGACGGAGGGGTGTGGGCAGAAGCGCAGTGAACGTTCTCGAACGTGACGCAATAAACGCTAAAGCTCTTCTCGTCTCTGAAGGACCTGGTGGTTCTGAAAGGTCCACCCTAAATCCACCAAGTAGAAATTATATCTGACTAAAAAGTAGGAGCTGTACAATTGATAAAACCATTTCTACACCTGGCTGCATACAATAAAAGGCCAGTTCTACACTCTGAACGAAACCTCCATCTGTCAGAATCATTGTCAATGGGACCCAGACATTTGACAACTGTGATCTCGGTGGTAAGTTCCTGCCTCTTGACTATATTTAGTTTCAAATATTAGTTAATGCATAAACTCGGCATTTGTCCCGATTTCATCTTCTTTTGACTTTCTTCCTCTAAGTACACAGGGAACAATCCACAATGTTAGAACAGGATTGAATAAATTACTGGGGAATGAATTATATCCATATTTTCAGATGATAAAACAGGCAGCAGAAGCAAGAGTTGGCACAACACCGGGACGTAAAATTCGGACCTGGTCCATTCCTACCCTCAGCACTGGCTGCTGGAGACGCGCTCTCTGCCCTCGTCCTGAAGGGCGGTAACCCCTGCTCAGAGCCTCGGGGGTGGAAGAGCCCATCCGACAGGTCTGGGTGCGAAAAGAAAGGCATGCTTTCTAAGAACGTCTGTTTTGTAACAGTCACGGTTGTCACATAAATATGATTAATTGGCTTTTTGTCACCAACAAGCCTTTTAACGCCGAGACGGTGGCAGAGATGAACAGTGACAGACTTCATCCTTCTGTAAAGCTGACGCTTTAAAGAATGCACAGCTTAGGATGAAAGAAGGCAGTTGGCTGAATTATGGGCAAACTGCAATTTGACCAATATTGTTTTTCATAATAATTACTCTTAAAGTGTCAGCCATATTTTTCTTCTCGCACTAAAGCCATATTTCTTTGAAGTGACAGTGAATTATTTCTTTTCTTGTCCTTATTCACTTCAGTCAGGCGGTGCTGACTAACTCAAACCAAAACCTACCTATTTCAGCACGTAGCCTTCCCTCTGTGATTTGTTCTGAGCTGCCGTTGGGACCGATTTGTTCTGGCAGAAACTTCTTGCTTTTGCCCAGTCATTTCTAGTGCATTTGATGAAGTTGCTTTGATTAAGAACTTTCAGCTTTAAATATAAAGAGAAGATCAACAGATGCCTTTTTATCACTTATATATGGGAAGGTGCACCTTATTCATAGAACAAGAATCTCTTTACCCAAGAAGGGGTCCCAAATCGTACCGTGGGCTTGGGAGAAAGGATTTAATGATATGATCTCACCCACATAATGAGTCCTTTTATTCATTTCCATATTGTCAATACCTATTTTTATTTGCAGTTTAATTGAATATAGTTTTATGTATTTAATATCCTAATATTTGTGCATTTTTTTTTCTAATCTGAAAATCATAATGTCAAAGAACTAACCAATCACCTTACAGGGTTAAGTAAAATAGACTAAACATGTTCATTCTCTTCTTTTTAACTCATTAAATATTCTACAATCGTTTTCAACGAAAAAACACCTATAGTGAAGGCTGACAGGTGGTTATGCTTAAGATATTTTACAATTACCCACACCTAACAATCACCAGTACTTCTTTGGCCACAGTTTTTCTTGTGACCCTCTGGTGGGACTGTCAGGAGGGACTCAGGTTCCCCTGGGTTCTTGCAGGTTGGAAGCTGGGTTTCCACAGACCCCGATGGTGAAGAACAGACAGGGTATAAATTCCTAGGTTAGTTCTTTCCTTGATTTTCCAAACAAACCCTGCTACACTGTGGTTTTGATGTGTATGTTGCTGCTGAGAAATCCAATGCCAATGCGATTTTTATTTTGTAAGTGACTTGGTTTTTTGGCTTGGAGTTGTTGGCTGTTTTCTCCGTCTTTAACGTCTCTTGCTGACGGCTTCTGGTCGATTTTCCTAACTGTACGACTGAGCTCCTAAGTGCCTGCATTTATACTGACTTATTTCTGGAAAGTTTTCTTAAATTATGGTTTTAAATACTGGTTAATGTTCCACCTGTATGTTCTTTCATTGGCAGACATTCCCACTACAGAAGGGTTGGGTCTTCCTTGTCTGTTTTCTATACCAATCTTCCTGATCATTTTACCTCTTCTTTTACTTTCCTGTCATTTTCTTGTGTTTCTATGTCTTTCCTTAAAAACTCTGCCTTTACCCTTCAATCAAATCTATTCTCTCTTGAGCATGACCTAATTCAGTATAAATTTTTAGATGTGTTTTCTATTTATACTGTTCTTTTTCCCTTAAGTTCAGTCAACATTTATCTGCCATTTACTTGTTTTTCTATGTCTTTTTCTGTTTGAATATATGGCTTGAGCCTTTTTTCATGTGTAACAATTCTTGTTCAAGAGCCTCGATTCAGGTTTTGATGTTATGTTTCCCTTTTTTTGTCTCTGGGTTATTCAAAGTACAGTTCTTATCAGCTCAAATGTTTTGTGTCTCATTTTCTGTATTCTTTCTATGATAATTTTTGTTTGAGTAACATTGGCCATCAGCTGCTTATTTCACAAAGTCTCACTTTCCTGGTTGAGTGACAAGCCTGTGCCTGCACTGGGGGTGCGGTCGGGTTGGGGTGCTGTGACTCTTGCTTTGAGAATGCCCTCTACTGTTGCTTGAGTGAATTGCATGTTCCTCACTGGCACTTCTTTTTGTAGAGAAGGGATATGATGTGTTTATTCTGTGATTTTCTTTTGTTTCTTCAGGATATGTAATTTCCACATTTTGCTGCCTTCCTGTCCTTTGTCACAAAATCTTAAGGGAAGCCCCCCGCCAAGTCCTCCTTTCTCCAGGCTCCTGCCTCTGGGCGAATTCTCTTTTATTCCTTCTTTTTGAATAGTACCAAGTGTTTTGATGTACAAGGTCTCAGTCTTGTTCCTAGTACACACGAGGTTGGCACTTTCTCTCCCTGGGTGTGACCTTGTCAATGTTCAGTAGACCCTTCACTTCCCTATCCACTTTCCCACACAGTGTTTGCTGATATATATATATTTTTTGATGTGATGTGGGTGGGTTTTAGAGATGGCTTTCTGGATTTGGGTGTTCATCGCCTGCTTATACAGACTGGCACTATGAAGTTTGTAAACAGCCTCTGATCTGCTGCTTGGTGTCCCTGTGAACGGGCCTCCACCCATCAGCGGACCCGTGTGGTCTACTGGATGATTCCTGTGGTTTTCGGAGGATACCTGGGAAGGTTTAAGTGTAAAAGGCTTCCAGTAACCCACAGGAATCTAACGACTTTTCCTCGCTTTCTGCCTGAATACAATTTTCTGAATGTAAGCTTGTTTGAATGATATATCTACATACCCATCTTTATTTGTTTATATTAAAATGTTCATAAAGTTGTGTGTGTGCTCTCTTTCATTACATACCCCATCTGGCACCCAAGTTTCATTGTACCCTTCTAAAAATTACTAAGGCTGCTCTTGTCTAATGCTTTATATGGAGTCACATTTTCTTTTGTGATCATAAACGAAAACCATAAGTAAAATCTGGTGGAAGTAAAAAAAAACAAACAAAAACAAAACCAACCCTGAGGACAAACATCAATAACAAAGACCTTGGCAGTCTCCAGGATGGGCCACCTCCTGGCCAGCCCTTTGCTCCAGGCGCTGCTGACCCTCGGAGTCACCCTGCCCAGCGGGCGCCTCCACTGCTTGTTCACTCCTCACAGAGAAGCTGCTAGTTTTTTCCTAAATAAAGTAAAGTGACTAAATCCTAAGAGCTGAAGAACTATCGTTGATTTCTCACACGGGGGATGAACTGTGAGGAGTTTCAGGTGGAAATCCAGGCTTTCCTTTCTTCACTGAGTGTATTTATATATTCTACACTTGGAGACACACAGAACCATCAAAAGAAGATTCTGTATTTGATATGGCCGAACCACCTGAATGTGGTGCTATGTATAAAATACGTTTATACTTCCTGTGTGCAGGCCCCAACTTCTAAATTACGTCGTTGCCCTTCCATGCTGTCTACTGAAAAGGCCATAGAAACCAGCTGGTTGGCTCCATGCTTTAATGTCAACTGTGTCATGCAGCAGCGCCACCTCCATGTGTGACTGGGAACTTCCTGAACGCCCGGAACTGCCAGTGCGGTCATAAGACCCAGTGCTTCAAAGCTACATTTGGACTTTGTACTGCTCACAGAAAGGGGTTGGAAAACCCTGCCCCAACATGACAGCGCAGAGGGGTGAGCTGGCAGCCAGCGGTAACGAGGCTCTCGTCGCCACCATGTGCCGAAGTCTGTCTCTTCAGACCGCAGGGGCCCCCCGCCCCGTTCTCCACTGGTGTGATGTTGTGGGTGCTGTGTTGGCATGTTTACTTGGATTGTGGGCATTTTATGACACCGGGGGTAAAGAATGGGGGTGTGGGGACTGTGTTAGTTTAGGCTTGGGGTGCAGGGATACCATTAGTACTTATGGAAAAGTTTCTCTGTTATTTATATGGCTGGGTCTATAAAAATAAATTTCTGTCCCTTTATTCTCTTGTTTTGTTTTTGCTCACTGGCAAGGACTTGTAGCTATTTTGGGGTTTTAAAGGACAATGAAAACATCAGACGTAAGTAGGTGTTGAAACGCTATGCAGCTGCGTGCGCCTTTAATGCTTAGGGCTTTATGTGCATGTGTTCGTGTGATTTATTCAAGCATCACGGCATTAGTGCATCGGGTGCCCACTGAGGGCCGGGATCAAAGACTTGATGTGTTTTAATTAGCGTCATCTCTACAACACCAGGCAGACACTGCTGCTGGCCGGCAGCACACACGAGGAAGCTGAGACACGGAGTTTCAACGAGTGGCCGGACCACGAGCAGACAGGACCGAACCCGCAACGCCTTGTCCCAGTCGGCCTCCCTCAGGCCAGATGGCGGGGAGCTCATGTGATTGGCTGCGGAGACATTTCATAGCAAAAAAAAAAGTCAGCAAACAACAGAAGATCTAAATTCTTGAGGACTACGCCACGCACATGTGGCACGGGTGACTGTGCTGGGGTCACTCAGTTTGCCATTTGAAACCACATGCAGCCTCTGCTTCCTCATGTAGTTAACAAGCCCCTACCTCACTTTCCACGTTTGTCACCTAGGGACAGGCCGCTGGCACTCGGGCTGCTCTGGTGGCACGGCTGAGCGGGACAGGGCCGGAGACTTTCCCCTGGAACTAGAGTGTGTCTACAGGGACAGGCGTTAATAGTACATGGCTCTTGACAAAGGCTGGACATGAGAGGAGGCGCATGGGTGACCCACTTTCAGATCTGACGGTCAGGTACCGAGACAGCTGTCCCCTGCTGGACCCGTCCATGCAGAGCGGCTGGCCAGGCGCCAGTCCATCAGCCTGCCCTTGCCGTCTGGACACGGTTTGGGAATGCTGCCTCGTTAGACAAGGAGAAGTCCTGGATCAACGCTGAGCTGACAGGGCACACGAGAGAGGCGTGAACGGGGATCATCCCAGGCACATGGAATTACACGCACCTTACACAGGCATCACGTCGTCACAGCACTCGCCGATTCCCAGAGCAGACAGTTCTGGCAGTGCAGGGGTGGGGGTCACACTCCAGGAGAGGGCGGCCATGGATGGCGGGCCTCCAGGAACCAGGCCCACGAGGACCGTGCAGAGTGGAAAGGCAGGCCTGAAAAGCTGGGGTGACGATGCTCCGTGAGAGTAGCCACTGCCTTTCACGGGGTGCAGAGAGAAACCCCACGCTGTGTCTGGGTCATGACTTCCGTCGTCCCGGCTGTCCTTGTTTGTGCCCCATACTCCTGTGCTCGGTGACTGTCAGCGTTAGAAGTTCCTGTCTGACTTGCTTTATTGTTATGGCTCTGTTCCTGTTCATGAAACTTTGTTGTTATTCATTAAATCAGCATTTTTACGCAACACGGACTTGAAACATAAATAATTTGGAGGGGCAATACCTCTCATTTCCATAGCAACAGAGGCACACACTGGCCCTTTCAGCATTCCCGTCCTCCAGCACGGGCACAGGTGAGCACCCTCGGCTCTGCTCTGCATCCGAGTGCAGAAGAAGCGCTCCCTGCCTGGAGGACGCCCAGAGACCTGCAGGGTGGGGGCGGTAGGTGGGTTTGGGAAGGCAGAGTGGGGCTGTGAGTTCTGCTGGAGCCACACGTGGGAGGAGTCACTAAAGATTTCGAGCCTGGCAGTGACAGGCCAGCGTGCCATTCGTAGGAAACCCACAGGCCGCAGGGAGGAGGGGGGGTCTGGAAAGTCTTGTGGTTCCGCAGCTCCCTGGACAGGCACGAGGCGAGCACGGCGGTCAGGTACGTGGTCCCACCGTGCCCTGGCCTCCCCCAGATGCTCGTCTCCAGGGCCTGAGAGAGTTTTCCAAACTCTAGGCCGGAGTGTGAGTTTACATTTGAAACACCCCATGTCTTGTTAAAGCTTAAGTAGTATTTATTACCAAGAACATAGTAAAAATCAAACTTTAACGTAAATTTCTCTTCTCAGAAACGAAACCTTTCCGGATTCTTTGGCTGATTCTTGGACTTCTTACCTCCACAGCCAGGGAGTGTGTTAATTGGCGGTTTGGTGGAGGAAGTGGACTATTTCCACAGCAGCAAACGAGTGCGTCCACGTCTATGCATTTTAATGTGTGTCGTGCGTGAAGCAAGCCGTCACAGAGCAGGGGCTGGAAGGGCCCACTTGCACTGGACTCGGTTTCAAGGCTCCAGCGCAGGCCAAGCGGACGGGACGCAGGCAGAAACCGTGTGCACCGAACGGACAAAAGAAATGACCCTGTTTTGTGACATCCATCGCTGGTCTGGCAATGCCCCTCTCCCCGTCTTTATGTGCGGATGTGTGGGGTGTCACCCCATGACTGCAGGTATTGGTGGGCTTCAGGGTTCTAGAGAGTTCTAAGGCTTGGAGTTTGTCATTCTGATCACTAGCAACACTTAGGATTTATAGGGATCGGCTATGTTCCATTTTTTTATCATAAAATGTATGCATCTTAGAAAAGTCTCTACAAAAATACTAGCAGCAATAATTTCTGCTTCATACCACGACAGGCTCTTCATTGGGGGCTAAGCGTTTTTCCATGTGAGACACAAGAGAAATAAAAAAACAGGGGGCTGTCACATGTCAGAATGACTCACACGTCACAGAAAGGACATCGGGTAAGAGTGCACCGTATTCTATGCTCTGTGGCTTTCCCTGCAATCAGAAACTGCCTCAGAGCCCCAGGCCCGGCCCCACCCTGCTCCTCGTCTCCTGGGACCAGATCCACCCCAGTTGGGCTAGGTCGGAGCTGGCACAGAGGAGAGCTGATGGGCAAAGAACACGGCATTTGCCTATTTTCCTGTGAAGAAAACCAGGTCTGTTCTCTGTCCACTTCGACCCAATCAGCACGCCGGCTTTGCTGAATGATGTTGCTACCTGGCCATCGGTGACGCTGACTTTCCCCCAAAACAAAACCGGTGGTTTCCTCTTGCTGTGCCCCTGACGCGTGTGGCTTGTGCTCAGTCAGCAGCTCACACCCCCACGGGATGTGGTGATGCAGGGTGGCCAGGCTTCTTCACAGGAGGAGGGAGGCTTGACAGTGGGTGTCGGTGAACAGATCTGACCAGCACACGCCCACTGTTGCCTGGGTCTGGCCTGTGCCGCGTGCGACCCGCACTGCTACAGCAGGTCACCAGGTCTCTGCCCATTGCACGCCCCAGGGTCAGCGAGAGTTCGCCAAGCCTTCTCCCACGCCCGACGAGGACATGCAGCTGCTGTTTTGTTTTTAATGGAGAACTACCCCTGCCCCTCTTCCGCCTCCTCTTCCTCGCCCTTCCCCCTCCTTCCCTACCCTCTCCCTCTTTTTCTTTGGCCGAAGTTTTGAACTGTTTGGTCCAGTGGTGATGCACCAACACGCACGCCAATTCTCCGCCCAGCACTGCCGAGTCCCGGAGAGGCCCCACGCCCTGTCACTGCTCTGCGCCCGCCTCACATTCCTTGTCCCTCCCAGGACAGCCCTGGTGCCTGAAATGGCCGGAGGCAATGCTCTCCCCCAGAAATTCCTCAGACTCACCCCCGCCCCCCTGCAGGTCTTCACTAAATGCTGTGCTCTCAGGAGGCTCTCCCTGACCGTTCCACGTGGAGAGCAGCCCTGCCGTGGCCCCTCAGCGCCGTCCCAGTCCACTTTCTGCGCCCCCCCCCCCCCGGCACCGTGTCACCTGCTCTGAGCAGGTGACGATCACAGCGTGGACTGTGTGCCTCTCTGAACCAGAATGCCATTTCCACACGTGTGCACTGAATGTGTTCAATGAGTGAGCACATTCCTACTCAGTAAGATCCCTGAAACAGCACCAGAGCAGTTTTTCACAACTTTGGACATGGTCTAGACTGTCCCATAGAGCGCACGTACCCTCACATCATGTTCCGCACACATATGCACACGCACACGCTCACGCACAATCACACACTATGTGTCACAAAAAGATGTGCCAGCTGTGCCTTTCCGAGTATGTCTCCTTTTGTTGTCCAGGGTTTAACCTCACGTTAAGTTTGTCCCCACCACAGTGGTCCCCACACCTAACAATCTGTGCTGGGGTGTGGCAACACACACTGCTGATGCGGACTGCACTGTCACTGCGGACTGTGTGGGGGCCACCACGCCCCCATTTGAGAATCCGTGGCACATGCGGCGGTGGTTAGTCATGAGGGCGGCAGGGGTTGTGGGAGGGCGGTCGTGTCAGAGTGGGGTGTACGCGTTTATACATGTGTGCGTGATGAATCCACGCGTGTGTGTGGGCGAAACTGGGCCAAATAAATGGAGTTTTCCATTTCCCGGGTCTCTTGGAGGCTAACTAAAGTGAATTCCTGGATTTTTAACATGAGACTGGAATGACGGACCCTGTAGTTCCCTCCCTTCTCTTCTCCACAAACCTTTTCAGGTCTCGTGGTTCCAGTTACCACTTGCTTTGCACAATTCTCGATCCGCTCCTGTGACTGTGACCGCCACTGCGAACGCCCGTGTCACACTACCGCGGGGCACAGCCCCTGGGTGTCGGGGCATCACAGCGAACTCAGCAGAGCCTGTTTTTGCCCCACATCCACCCGCCCCTCCCTCGCTTACTGACAAAAAGTCACCTCCTTTTCTACCTCCCGTGTCTGCGGGGCTGGCACTCTCCTCAACAAAGTCTCTAAACTTCCTGCGACTTCCTCCTAAGCAATTGCACTCTTAGAGCTCCCGTTCTCCTCCCACCTCCGCTTGTCCACCCTCTCCCCTTGCACGCCTGTGTGAGTCTACTCGCTTTCACGACCCCCCTTTTCCTCTTCCCTCGCTTAACTAGCCCCCCCAGACTTTGGATACTTATTTTCAGAAAATACATGGCTTTCATCGCTTCACTACTTTGGTCAGAATTTTTAAAAATTATTCTTGGGAAAAGCTCTAACTCTATTGCAGACTTTTTCAAAATTTTCAAATTCATCCCATCCCATTACTAAACACAAGCCGTAGTTCTGGCCGCCAGAGTTACCATCCTGTCCCTGTTTCGCACCGCTGCTTCGAGAAGGCTGTGCCGGAATGTCACCTCTGCCGTGAAGCCGCCTCTGAGCCCCACGGCCTGTGGCAATGTCACCCTCTCAGGACACTGGGTCCAGTTTGACCATTATTAGCTAGGTGGCCTTTAACATCTCACGCTGCTTATCTCATATCTGCCTCTGCAGGAGAGAGCTGGGTTCCATCAGCTCGTGCTTTGGATCACTCCAAATGACACAAATTCACATGTTCTATTTACTTGGGTGACTCATTTGCACTTGACCCGTCACTGTTTCTTATTGCTATCTAAAGGTCTGGCCTTCCCAAACCGCAGGTCCGTGAGGGGCAGAGATAGATTTCTGTCTCAGCAACATAGTTCCACACGGAGGAAGGAAAAAGTTAGAAAGTCTCGAATTAGTAAAATCTCAAATATGCCAGCTGCCCCTGCAATAAGCTGCCAGAACTGTTGCTCACTGCTTCACCACATTCCGGTTCTGGCGTTCCGAGCCTGTGGAGCTGAAGGTCTGCCACTGTTCACGGGGTTACTGTTTCTGGGGCCCGGACATGCAGGGCATGTCTTCCCGACTCACAGGGAAAGCCTAGCCAGCATAATGAAGAGTCACGTGGGACACGGCTACCTTTTCTCTCACCACTTGTTTTCCCAGCACGACAACCTACACCCCCATCATGCTGACCCGCCTCTGTCACTTTCTCCATCCCCGGCATTCCCGCCTCTACCCATTCCGATGACTGTACGCACAGCTGTTTCTTTGAACCAGAGTGGTTACGAGCTATGAGTATTCTAACACTAGTGAGCATCCTGACACATGTTTCATCTGCACAATGACAGAGCAGATGCTCACGTGTGTGGCCGAATTATTGTAGTGTGGGGAAATTCGTCACCTGCACACCCACTGCTGAGCACGTACTACGTACAAGCCCAACATTTAGCAGCAAAAACTGGCTGATGATTTTGCCTGGTCCTCAAGGACATACCTGGCCAGAGAGTCAGTAAGTTTATAGCTTTTCAGTCATGAGACTTAATGTCACGCATTAGGTCGGTGCAGGCAAAGGACGAGAGGCCATGACGTTTCGAAGGGAACTGTGACCACAAACAAATGGGGAAAATCAAGAAAGCCTTTCAGAAAGACGGGTGGACCCCTGGTGGGCGGGTGATGGGGAGGTCGTGAGGCATTGTGAGCGCTGGAGGAGACAGAGGGGCAGGCTCACGTGGACACACGCTGGACCCTCCTGGGACCTGCAGTGGGCTGGCCGTGCCCGGGCTCCACGCTGCATTCCAGCGGGCGTCACATCACCAGTCTGAAGTTCTCGTCCTGCTTTTGGTGCCGTCCACTCTCTGACGCCCATCACGTGTGACCAATGTTCACATCCTCAGCCACTCACGGGTGTCTGCTGCTTGAACTTGAGCTCACCCTTGTTTGCTAGCGGGGGCTACAGCTTCACTTTGGTTGTGATTCGCACTGTCTGTGAAGGAATTATTCAATTCAAAAGCTTATGCTGTTGGTGGGCCTTCTCTCCAGATTTTAAATAGTTTTCTACTTAAAGCAAAAACATACATCGTGGAGAACACAGAGTAAGATGAGGTTTTTCTGTTTTTTTTTTAACCCCATGTGATTTTTATTGTTTTTATCTTCCCTTCCTTTCATCACATGCTGTGCATGTGTGCGGGAAGGGAGGGAGGGAGAGAGAGAGAGAGGAAGACTTCAAGTTAATATGCATTAAAAAATAAGAAGCCTCAAAACAGGCAAAAATTATAAATCCAGATTCAATAAAGGCACAATTAAATGATCCAATTTTCTTTGCAATGTCAGTTCTGAGAAAAGGCGTGAAGATAAAGAATGACTAGTGGGTCCTAGTGCATTTATAGATCCTCATCTGAATTTCAGGAAGGTGTCCTGAAGGCCATGGGGCAGTTCCATGGCACCCTGGGAGGAAGGCTGCCTGCTTCTGAAAACGTTTTCTGGCTCCTTCCACGTTGCCTCGACAACCTCTGAGGGAAAGCCCTTCCTCTTTTGGGAGAATATTGTCGTCACTTTCTGGGTGGACGTGGAAAAAGAATACAGGAGAAAGTTCCCAGAGTGCTTGGTGACTTATTTTTGAGAGTTAATTACATAGGTTTTTTTTAAGGTTTTATTTATTTTTAGAGAAAGGAGAAAGGAAAGAGAAAGAGGGAGAGAAACATCAATGTGTGGTTGCTTCTCACATGCCTCCCATTTGGGGACCTGGCCTGCAACCCAGGCCTGTGCCCTAGACTGGGAATCGAACCGGCGACCCTCTGATTTGCAGGCCTGTGCTTGATCCACTGAGACTCACCAGCCAGGGCCATAGTTTTTCGTTTTTTGTTTTTTTTTAAGTAAAATGCTATTTAGCAATCCTTTACGTCCTCATTTCTCTCTAATCAGATAGAATAAGGAAACTTCTAAATTTTGGAAGTTTCTTGACTTTTACTGAGAAGTTTTAAAGTTTATAGAAGGTAATAATTATATTAATTATCCTGGAAATGCTGTGATAATGAAAATAACCTCCCTACCAACAAGTCGGGAGTCTTCGGTGAGAGTCAGGGTGCACACTGCAGTGTGAACAACGAGGTGCACCATTAAGTTCGCTGACGTCACTGGAGAGGCTTCTTCCCATGCGTCCCTCATTTGATCCCATGGCCGAGGATGCTGTTGGACTTCCCGTGTGGTTTCGCGGTTTGGATGAGCTGCTAAACTTGGCACTGAGTAAGTTACAAAAACAAAGAGAAGAAACCATTTTTTCTTCCTCCTGAGGATCAAGGGACTCTTTCTCTGAAAGACTACAGATGGAAATTAGTCTAATATGTGTATGTAAATTTGTGAAGGAAAATATTTAACATTTATTTGTTGTTCATACGTTTCCATGGAAATGAGTTGGAGATACCCTGTTTTATTTATTTGCCCTTGTTAATGGCACAAAAAAATACTGCCTCAGCCGGTCATAGCCAGTGTGTAAAAATGGGATCATAGGCCTGGCTGAGTAGCTCGACTGGTTGAAGTGTTGTCCTGCACGTCAAAAGGGTCACGGGTTCAATCCTCGGTCAGGGCATCAAATCAGTACTGGGTGTGGGTGTGTTTGTGTGCAAGTGATTGATGCCCCCCCCCTTTCTCCCCCTTCCTCTCTCTCTACAATCAATAAACATCCTCAGTGAGTACTAAAAACATGGGACCAGAAACATAATGACAACGGGAAGGTCTGACGATCTGGACGTGTGCCCACCGAGTTGGCACCTGGTCCGCTAGGATTCTGCTTTAGAAAACACACAAAGACGCATGCTTCCCTTTGAGCCAGGAAGGCAGGAGCCGTGGCCAACACAGGCAGCTTTGCTCCCGCTTCAGCCACAAGGTTCCCGTCATCGCACCCAACTGTCCCGCACATACAGGTCAAATGCCCAGACGCCGTGCGCCGGGCCTGGGTGTCGCTGTTGGTGCACATGCGGACCACGGACGCACAGCGCGTCGCTTGTGATTGGCACCGTCCATCCCGGGAGCGCCGATGTGCTGCGAGCCTGTGAAGGGCTGACTCCCCTTTTCCAAAGAGAAGACAAAAAAATGCCACCTTCTCTTTGCCAGTTTAAATACACAAAATTTTAGGGTAACGTATTAAACAGTGAATATAACACCATAGATAACTTGGGGGCTATAGTTATGTAATAAAATATGAAATAAAACACTGACTTAACTGAATTCATTATATAGACACTAAATAGAAGATAAAATAACACTAATTTACTGAAGTTGGCCCTCCCCACCCCCTGATTTCTGCTCCATCACACGTTTTGGGGCTCTGGCTGAGGGACAGTTCAGATGGTTTGTGTGGGTTTGCAGTTGCTTCCACATGGAATCGTCTCTGACAAGGTCCCACCGGCTCAGACGTGGCTGAGCCGAGCTGAGATGCTAACTGGCTAACTCGAGATGCCAGCCGTGTGACCCGAGGCTGGGTTACCTTTCATGCACTCGGTGACCCACTCACGGGCCTCTGACTCCTTCATTCAGAGGCAGATATTCCCTTCTGAGCCACGGATCGGCCGCAGGCACTGCGTCTCAGCCCCACGCCCGGCACCGCGGCACACACCGCCCTGCCTTGCTCACAGCTGCCCGCTGACCCCGCCTGGCCGAGCGGGCTCCCTGCTTCGCACCCGTCTCTGCTCCGTGCTTCCCTTCGCCTTCAGTGATCTTGCCTAATCACGTCGACACTGGTTCTGGCTCATTATCGCCAGGAACAGCGATGTTCATAAAGCTGACATCCAACTCAGAAAACCAATGAGAAGAGTCATCTATTCACAGAGTTTAAAGAACGTTATTACACACGAACACATCAACCAGCCCGAACGCTTACATCTCTTGTATGAAAACATTTGAAAGTAGCCCCGATTAGAACCATTTAATATTAAATATTTACCTATTTAAATACTTATCCTTGACAACAGTTACAATGGTGTAGGAAACTTTTTTAAACTAGCAAAAATAAAATAAATCTTGATGAATCAGGCTACACAAAAATAACTTCTCTTATATTGTCTCTACAGAAAATGACATTATAAAGTGATTAACATGTGAAGAGATGAACCCAGAGTGTGCATGCAAAAAAAGGAAAAATACTGAGTGGAGCAAAAGTAGATTTACAGTTGAAAGTATGCAAAACATCTTATTCCTGGATTGTTACTTATCAGTTATTGTTTCCATGTGAACAACTATAAACCTACTTTTGCCCCAACCCTGTATGATACAAAACTGTTAGGCAAGTACTACACATTTATGTTTTCCAAACTTGACAGTTTTTAAAAACGTGCACTTAATAGGGAGGCACTTTATCATTCTAAACAAAAATTCAGTCCTGTACCCGTTTACATGAATACTTTTAGGTATTTTTATTAAAGAAAACTCTCAAAATTGTGTAAGACTCTGATTCACAAACTTTAGCTCGGGCTCTGGGTAGGTACGATTTTATCCACACTCCAGGGAAGACGAAGCACGTGCAGCCGGATGCCACGGGAGCGACATTCTGCAGGTCACACAGCCAGAAGGCAGTGAGCCGGGACATCCACCGAACTCGCCGGTGAGTGTGACTCCAGCCTTGTGCTGGTGACCTGTGACCCAAGGCTCATGGGTCTGGACTGCACACTCACATCTCTAGGGGGGCTTAAAACTGCCAACGCCTGGGCCCCACCCCAAGCAATGAAATCCTTATCTCTTGGAATCAAACTTCGGTATATGTTTACGGCTCCCCAGATGGTTTGAAGTGTGAGAATCACTGCTCTATACTCTATCTTATCAATGAAATGTATTGGCTTTGGGATGGAATGTTAGCAGTTTTTAAGGCCATCATCATACTGCATGAGCGGTCTGGCTGCAGAGAGCTGGCCAACGCATTTCTCAAGGCACCTGTGATATTTCCCCCGGTCCGACCCCGCAGCCCCCTGATGCTCACGGCTGGCTGTGCTCAGCAGTCCTGCGCAAGCTCAGCTCCCTCCAGGCCGTGGGGCAGACCCGCTCTTAGTCAGACGCTTAAAGAAGCCAAGACCTGTGTGGCTGGCAACATGCCGCCCCAGTCCACAGCCAATCCCCACATCACCCGTGGCACCCCCCATCTGCGATCACCTCTTGTGAGTATGTCGCCTCACCTGTGGCTCAACGCGACCAGATGACCAAAACTGCGGCTTAATGCTGACTTTTAAAATCTCGTCTTTAATATTCATCAAATTACGCCATGCACCATCTGTATGTCACTTTATTTCTTGGATTTTACGTACAAATGTGCAAATATTCTGTAGCCCACCTTGAAAATTTATCTTGAATGTGTGTGCTGTGGAATTATCTTGAAAATCAAAGATCAGCGCTCATTTTACCCTGGAATGTGAAGGCAGTACTTTGCACTTGTGGCGAAAAGCAAGTGAAAGCTGCTGGAAAACGCGGAGGAAGGAAGGAAGGCACCATGAATGAATAAAATGTGCTTCTTTGGCTCGTACATCCTAAGGATCTCTCTTGGCGGGTCAGTTTATCCATCTCTATGGTCTGCCGATGTCAACACTGCGCCAAGAGGACTTTTTGTTTGGAATGTGTGTTACTATTTTATACTATTTACAACACCCTATACAAAAAAAAAAGGAGAAAAACGAGAAAAAACCCTTGTCAGGACTTCAGTTACTTTTTCTCCTCCGTAGTACATAAAGGGGACAATCCTCTTTACGTCCTAGGCAACAGCCTGGGTCTGTGCAGATGCTGGGGTCTCAGCAGACGCTGGCGGGCATGCCACGGGGACCCTTGGCCCTCTCCTGTGCCCTGACTGGGCGGAGGAGCTGCAGAGCATCCTGTCGGAGCGGGGCCGCGTCAGCAGAGACATCTACAGTTGCTCCAGAGCGTGAACGGACATGAGCCAGCGCTCCGCGCCCCGCCGAGTTAGCTGCCTTTCCCTCCTGCGGCTTCCACACCTGGCTCTGCCCTCTATGTGATACGCTTTCTTCATTTCCATATGGACTCTGTGGCAGGCCATCCGTCTGAGAAGCCAGGGCCCGGGAACTCCCACCAAGTGTGAGACAGGTGTCCCACTCCTGTCTCAGTGCTGAGGGCACAGTGGGGAAAGGCTGAGGGCTCTGCAGGGTCACACTAATTGAGCGCCTCCTCTTTGGGAGGAGATGCCAGGAAGGGGTAGGGCGTTTACTTGCAACACCAGACACAAGACGAGGACTTGATTGCTTTAGTGACAATGAGTTATGTTGTGCCAGCCCGGATGGCAACCCGTCGGCTCAGCATCAAAGGGAAAATGGATGGCAAGTGAGATTTTCAAGGAAAGGTGCTTCCTGGGTTCTCAGAAAGTCTCGGGAGTGTCACAGGAAGCTGTAAGTATGAAAGCCAGTTACAAGTCCATGTTCATTTGGGCAACTGGCTGACGTGGGTTGCATGCCATTCGTTACCACCACTTTAGTGAAATCAGAGGAAAATCTCTAAATTTTGTTTTACTTTTTTTCTTCTGGACATTGTGGTACAACTTGAATAAAAATAGCATTAAAATGTCGGTATTTTAGTTTTGATTGTTTCTGGACACACAATAAGACAGAGCAAGATGGGGACTCTGGACAATTGGGTTGGTTCTTAGGGCAGAGTGGGCTGGGGGGGTGGTCAGGGATCATGGGACAAAGGGTGATTCAAAGAATGAGGTGCAGAGATTGAAAGCCAACATGCACCCGAACCACCTATTTGCAAAAAGGGCAGAAAGGGCAGGATTCAGGTAGGTGGCAAAATGTTGGGGAAACCATGACTGAGAAGCAGAGGAAGCTGTTACAACACAGGGAAGGAGGCGGACCACACCGGTCCCCTGGGTCCCCTGGGTGCCTCTGTGTAGGGGGTCCTGCTTGGTCAGCCAGGAGAGAGGATGTTGCATCCGAGAACCCAGTGAAGTGGAATTCATCTCCACGGAAGAGATATTTCTCATTATAGCTGTTTATTGATTAGAAAGCTGCTGGTAGAGGAGGGTTGTTATTCGGGGGCTCACACAGGTAACAAAGGGGAGTTCTAGAAATCTAACCTGCCTTCACATTCTCTCCCCTGAGCATCTCTGTGATTTCCTTGTGTCTACAGCTCTGTCTGTGGACTTCTCTTCTTATTCCTCCATGCTGACCTTGGACTTATTCTGAAAACCAGGGCTGATCCTATTAATCCACAATTTAAAACCACTTATAGTTTCCCATCTTCAATTTCTGCACATAAGCCCCAAGGTCTGTGAGAACCTGGCCTTGGCAGTCTGTACACTGCCCATCTCGCCCTCTGTGACCAAGGTCAACATATCCTCCATCGGTAGCATGCGCTGCATGTTAATAAGGTCACACAAGCGTGTGGATGGGTCAATACCCATACCGCTGGCATCGGAGGTGTGTCTTCCTTAGGTGACATTACTTGACGAGAGCCTGTCTCCTTCCCGGACATCACAGGCTCTAAGCACTTCACCCGTGTGAACTTCATACGACTCTGTGAAGGCACCTACATACTCAACAAACAATGACGAAAATCAATGAATAAATAGGCATCAAGTCTATAATCCTTTTTTTCTATGTTCAACATTATGTAATTGGAGAAAGTTCGTCTTCAAAACTAAAGACTTCACATGAGCAAGTCTCTGCCGTGAATACGGTTTTCCCCAGAGGGCTGTACACCAACACGCCACTTTGAAGATAATTCCTTTAAGGTGCTTATTTCTCAAGGCAGAGCATCCGCTGCCTGTGCATTCCCAGGGCAAATGTGCTCGGAAGAGCCTCTCCTAATTGAGCAATTGATTAATTAGCACTTCTCTACCTTCACCAGGGAGTGAGAATTTAGAGAATATTACTGTGCTAATAAGCTCACACTTTTCCTATTTTAAGCTATTTTCAATTTTGGGAATACAAATCCCTGAGACAAGAAAATATAAATTTTAAATTTTGCACTGTGCACAATGCAAAGTAGGTCAGCCCTCCTGCTCCTGCCCGGCTAGGCCGCCGGAGGAGGGATGGAACATCACAGCGCACAAAGAAGCAGAGCGCACCGCGTCGCAGGCAGATGAGAAGGGAGGCGGAAGGGCCTGCGTCTCCTCCCCACCTGACACTTCTCAATAAGTAGTCCCAATTCATGAGTCCCATCAATAACCAATTTCTACAGGTGGTGAATAGCTACATGTCCACAGACCTCGCACACTCCCGAAAAAGAGTGAATATGAGTTTTTATTCACATCATAGAAATGTATATGCAAAGTGAGTTCTCTGACACTTGACCACAGTGAAGTGCAGGGGACAGAATTCACCAAGCAGGGCCAGTCCTCGTTGGAAGAGCAGCCCCCAGGGAATGGGCCCCTTGCGGGCTGTGATGAGATGCAGGGGATGGTTTCGGGCTGTGGGGAATTAGGAGGCGAATAACGGTTTTAGAGACAAAAGCCAGTGATGAGCAATGGAGTTTAATCACATTTTAAAAATGACTTTGACCCCAATGAAACGTTTCCAAATCTATTAAAGAAATAACGTTTTGTGTATTTTTAAGTGGGAAAAATAGGAAATTTTCTTAAATATGTACTTAAGCTATAAATAGATAAATATGATATAAATGAATACACATATACATAAATATATATTAATGTAAAATTGCACTGTGGAAAACGTTTAATTCATATTTATAACGCTCATTTAAAAAAAGCAAAAATAGCAATCCCTAAAATGTATTAAAAAAGCCACTCATAAGTCACAGCTCTGCATTTAATATATTACTTTGTATTATAATGTTATTCCATTTATTAACTTAAAGTGAGTGCATTTATTATGCACTGACATGCATGTATTTCTTAGCCATCATTTTATTTCAAAATGGAATGTCTAGAAGTTATTGGTGATAAAAAAAAGGCTAATATTTCCTCTCATGTGATCTATCACTTTCTTATCTTTGCTCTGTAACACAGGAAGCGGCACAGGGCAGGAAGAGAGGCCTCCCCCACGACTCTGTGACTTTAACTAATAAATGAGCCACATTCAGAGTGAACTCATCATCTACTGAGGCATTTTACCAGGCGGAGCACCATCCAGGCCGGGCGGCTGGAAGGGCAGGCTGGGGGCTGAATGGTAGGCATGTCACTGAAAGAAGGGCGGGCACAGGTGAAGACAGGGAGTGTGCAAGGTTGTGCACGTGCACAGAAGATAGACAGTCGTGGGCCCAGAGCATGCCCATGAGAACCCAGCACTTTCGAGGGGGTTGGGGGCTGCACCCAGAAACCTGGGAAGAGCAAGGAACCACTTGCAGGTCTGCCTTGCAAAATGATGTTGCAGTTGGATGCACCGATTGCTTGTCGCACTGCCCTTGCTCAGCAGAGGAGCATCAGGGGAGACAGTGGCCGTCCCCTGTGCAGGTCGCCGACCCTGAAGTGCTAGCCAGAGTGAGAGTATTGGCATTGGGGGCTGCGGCCGTCCCTTCAGTGCAGATCGATCATTTCCCGTTACTGTAAACACTGGCTTTCTGGCTTACCTACCAGCTGCACCTGAACGTGGTTAGACAAGAAAATCCCCTGAATCTACTAGAGCTCAGAGTGGACAAGGCGCCAGTATCTCTGGGTTGAAGTGCTCAAGACACGTGTGTCCTGGGGACTTCTCAGTGGAGGCATCACCTGTGTGTCCTCCCCCCAAGTGGCGGCTGATGTCCTAGACCATATCTTGACCTCATTTTATTCTAGGTGGAACAGCCAAAGTAAAATAACAAAAGTCTATTCTGTCCCTGCCACGTAATGCAGACAAATCTTGCTGCTGCGTTTCAGTGATGTGAGGTTCTGCTATCGTCAGTGTAATCACAGTCATACTCAGAAGCAGCGATTACACCCGGCCCCCCGCTGGGCTCTGGGCACAAAGCTGCACCTCAGTGGGGAACTGGGTTGTCTGAACCAGAGAAATGGCCATTTAACCCAAGTCTCCACTGTTTTTGAGACGTTCCCTCATTTAAACGCAGTTAGAACTGCCCCGCCTGTGCAGGGAGAGAAGCTATCGGAGGCCCAGTGTGTCTGTGTGTCATTTGCTTTTGGCCAGTGGGCGGTGAAGCGGTTTATTTCAAGTTGAGGAGTGGCACGAAAACTCCTTTGTGTTCGTTTGGATTGGAATGGCTTTCCAAGGAGTTGAAGCCCCCACAGTGCATTGCTGCTGCACCATTCTGTGGGCAGGGCAGAATAGTTCTAATATTAGGATGAAATGTTTTCATGTTGCTTGATCCCAATGCATTCACACATTGCAGATAACATCAAATTGTTTACCAAGGTTTTATGTAATTACAGTGTTTGAACCACAAGCAGAGAACATGCCCTGTGGTCTCTGTCCCAGCAGAGTAGTTCTGCTGGGCCCGCGGTTCCTTGCAGACGGTGTGCACTCTCAGGGTGCGGGAGGTTTCTGTCCTAGCCATTCACTCTATTTTCATTTTCAACTTTTAGTGAATTCAGCTACACTGCTATTTCATTCCCAGCTGCCCCTTTCACCCTGAAGTAATTTGTTGCAAGAATGGGATCCGGGTGATGTAGAAACCCTCCTGGCCCTACGTTACTTTTCTTCTTCCTCTTATCCTCCCCTCTAAATGAAAACGTATGTCTTTACACGGAGTGCGCAAGAGACTTTTTTAAGACCATTTTATTTTACACTGATGGTTTCCAGCCACAGCAGAGGCGTGAGTGCCAAACGTTTTCAGGGAAGGCTGCCCTCGTGACGTGCTTTGGCAGATCAGGTGGGCAGGCAGCAGACGGCGCACAGGGACCCTTCCTCTTCTGCGATTTCCCTTACGATTCTAAATGGCCCGAGAGTCACGGCAAACATTCGGACAGTGCCCAGAGACATTCCTCATGAGATTCTGCTGAGGCCATGCCTGCCAGCTCTCCCCACAGAGCACGCCGCCCCTCCCCGCCCCCGGTGACCAGTCAGTGCACACTGATAAGATGGATGAGCACTGTGTGAGCCACCCGTGTCACATGCTGCAAAGACAAGGACAAGTGGAAGTGTCATTTGGCCGGAGAAGATCTCAGAGCTACAGGGACAGACAGACACCCCTAGAGTGAGGTGGGGAGAGAGAGAATCGCGACAACAGGCTTTTCTCCTGGGCAGTCCAGCATGCTGAGAGTGCCACAGGCGTCATCATCTCATATGGCATTTGTCACACCCTGCTCCTGAATTCTCCAGGGAAGGAAGCCAAGGCTTCGGAGAGGTTACTGAGCTACAACATAGCGCCGGCGTGAAAGAATGCCCCCAGAATTCAAACCCAGGAAACTTGATTATGTCCCCAGCGAGGAAGAACCTACTCCTGTCCCCAAGATCCCCTCCCCTCGGCCAGCAAAGCGACGTCGGTGCCACGCTGCCATCCACCCACAGATGTTCAAAATTTCACCAATTATCTGTCCCGACAATGCTTCTCTTCCATCTGCTTCATGATCTGTATTAAGACATCAAATGCATTCACTTGTGCCTCAGGCTCCCTCCATCTGGAGGAGTTTCTAAGTACAATACTTTCTACATGTTTCTGCAGTTCAAACAGTGACCCATTTTGGGGACAGTACAACGTCCAGAAGGGGCAGCAAGGGATGGAAAACTCGCACTACTTTAGACCGAGCTGCTTCTCTGCGTCCAAAAGCAGTCTGGACTTGAACACAAAACACGTTGTCATAGACGCATTCCTAAAATAGCCAGATGCAGACCACTCACTGTTGCACAGGGCACATCTACCCAGGTTCTGAGAGTACTTAGAGTCCCAAATTCCAAGTTCCCCATGTGGCCTTCATTTCTTTAAAGATAGAACACTCTTCTACCCATTTCTCTGGGAAAGACCAGAATTTATGACATGGAAAGACACTGCTATCTCAAGGAGCAAGGCTGTGCAACGGGGCTCTGAGCTCAGCTGTGCTCCAGGTCCCCAGCCTGTCCCAGGGTGGGCAGTGGCTGCGGCAGTGGCTGCGGCAGTGGCTGTTCCTCTCCAGCTCCGGCAGGGCTGAGCCCCCGCATATGCTCCGGATGTTGACAGGAAATGTAAATCTTTGCCGGGCCAGTGAACGGCCATGGGGGATGTTTCACGCTGCCCCTGACCCCAGAGCGGGCTGCCAGTGACTAATCTCAGAGTCCCCGGCCCCCCTGACCTGCTCTCTTCACACCGGTTGCTGTATTTCATCTGCTCTGAGCTGGGTTTGCTTTATGATTTGGGTTAAGTGTGAAGAGAATCAGAGTGACAGATGGAAGGAACTCAAGCTTTTCTTGACCAAACACTATATTTCTGCCAACATGTATTTTGTTTCCTGTCGCCAAATCCCTGACGTCGTTTTTCAGCCTGTCGAGGAAGCCTGTCACTTGCCAGGGTAAGTAATATCAGATGTAAGGTTCCCCCGAAGAGGACACGGAACGGGACTCTATGTTTGGCTCCTATGTTAGGACAACAGGGCTCGCCACGCACAGCCAGTCAGAGAGACAGCTCTTCAGAAGTCGTGCCGGGTGCAAGGCCATGGCTCTGCCGTTGTGTCCCTGCCTAGAGACACATATGGGCCACCTTGTCCCCAGGTTACTGATGGCTTCTCACAACCTGTGTCACTACAACAGTAAAGTGTAACTAAGGCAGACCCAGGAGGATTTAATTAGGAACAAATGAGATAATGAACACGAGCTTATTGGTAGGCTAAAAAAATCATCTTACAAGATTGTAAACATGTTTTGTTCAGATGTCATCTACCGATAGCCAGTAAATCAATTATGTCACCGCTTTGACACTGATTTTAACTTAATAGATTTTTGTCTGGCTTGATGCCAAGAATCCAAATGGAAACTAAACTATTCGGTCAATAATCGGGGTTGCATAACATGCACACATCTAATTATTTGACACCCGAAACAGCTACGCCTCTGATAGAGTGTTAAGTTCTGTTTGGCGTTGCGAGCACCCCGCCTGAGAAACTCTTTGTACACTGCACCTCATAACCTTAGCAATCCAGGAGCTAAGTTACCGTATAACAAAATCATGTGCGGTTTTAAAACATGGCAATTTTTATGAAAAACGAAGCAAAAATGGTTCAGAGTCCCGGTCCAAATAAATAGCTGTCATAGTCTGTGTAAACTTGTACTTATAATATATATGCGAGAAGAGCCACTGTTCTCCATGCAGAGAGAAAGGAATGAGATAACGATACAACTATATAAGTAGGAATACATATGTTCATATGTGTGAATGTATAATTATATGTACAGAGAGAGGCATATACACACATGTCTATGTGCAAGCAATGCCAGGTCCCCATCCCAGAACAATCAAGCTAGAATACATGGCGTGGACCAGGACTGGTGCACATTAAACGTTCCCCAGGTGATTTTAATGTGTGGCCAGAGCTGAGAAAGCTGCTCCACCCCTAGATCTGAGGAAAGAAAGTCCTTTGTGGAGAACTTAAGCCACACTGGCCCACATGTTTTCATTCAGACCAGAAGTACAATACCAATATGGCAACAGTACAGTCTTCATCTAATGCAACTGACTCACTGAAATCTGCCCAAAACCTTCTAGAAAATGAAAATGGTCATCACTTACCTCCTGATTTCTCGTGGTGGTGGATGGAGATGCTGGGTGCTTGGTGATGCCGACAAGTAAGTCACAGGGGCTCAGCCCTCCCTATACAGTACCTACCTTGCTCTTCTTATTGCTGAGTGCTGTGAATAAAACTGTCAGAAGAATCGCAGGTCTTAAAAAGACAACGGAAATAAAACCTACACAGAGGCAGAGACGTAAGTGTGGGAACCAGGAAAACACCACAGGCATGACCCAGAGAGAGGTGTGTGTGCAGCCTGGCCACACCTGGATCCAGAGAAGCCCCGCAGTTGGTACAATATTTGCAAATCAATAAACCTGATACATCACATAAACAAAATAACAGCTAAAAATCACACAGTCATGTCAACAGATGCAGAAAAAGCATTTGATAAAATACAGCACCATTTTATGATAAAAACTCTCAGCAAAGAGGGAATAAAGGGACCATACCTCAACATAATAAAGGCCATTTATGACAAACCCATAGCCAACATTATATTCAGTGGGCAACACTAAAAGTGTTTCCCTTAGGATCAGGAGCAACACAAGGAGGTCCGCTCTCACCACTCTTGTTCAACATTGTACTGGAAGTATCAGCCACAGCAATCAGATAAGAAAAAGAAAAGGCTTCCAAATTGGGAAGGAGGAAGTTTAACTGTCATTATTTACAGATGACATGATATTGTTTATAGAAAAACTACTAGATCTAATAAATGAATTTGGCAAAGTAGTCGGATATAAAATCAATATTCAGAAATTGGTGGCATTTTTATACACAAATAATAAACTATCAGAAAGAGAAATTAAGAAAATAATCCCATTTACTATTGCAATGACAAAAAATAAAGTACCTAGGAGTACATTTAACCAAGGTAGTAAAAGACCTGTACCCCAAAAATGATAAGATGCTGCAGAAAGAAACTGAGGAAGATACAAATAAGTGCAAGCATATATCATGTTCATGAATAGGAAAAATGAACATCATTAAAATGTCCATATTACCCAAAGCAATCTATAGATTCAGTGTAATTTCTATTAAAATACCAAGGGCATAGCTCAAAGATTGAAAACAAATAGAGTGGGACCTCGGTTCCTGAACTTAATTTGAAGGCTGGTTGTTCGGGAAATTTGTTTGAAAACCAACTCATGCCTGAGAGGTGACTGATCATACAAATGTCAACGAGAAAGTGTCATTGGACTGAGAACCGGAGTTCTATTCGACAACTGAGACATTTTTTCTGGGAACAATTTGGTCAAGAACTGAATTGTTCAAGATGGGTGACATTCAAGAACCGAGATTTGACTATATTCCAAAAGTTTATATGGAACCACAAATGACCTCAAGTAGCCTCAGCAATCATGACAAAGAACACAAAAGTTGGAGGGATCACACCACCTGATATCAAGCTATACTACAAGGCCATTGTAATCAAATAAAATTGATCTATATTGATATCGATCAATAAAACAGCACAGAAAGCACAGAACTAAACCCACACCTGTATGGCCAATTAGTATGTCACACAGGAGGCAAGAACACACAACGGGGTCAAGACAGTGTCTTCAGTAAACAGTGTTGGGGAAAATTGAGTAGATATATGCCAAAAATAAAAATAAAACTAGACCACCAACTTACACCATACATAAGAATAAACTCAAAATAGATTAAAGACTTACATGTAACTTGCAAAACTACAGAAATCTTAGAAAACATAGACAGTAAAATTTTAGCCATTTCTCATAGCAATAATTTTGCCGATATCTCCTTGTGCAAAGGAAACAAAGGAAGAGACAAACCAATGGGACTGCATCAAACTAAGAAACTTGCACAGCAAAGGAAACCATCAGCAAAAGGAAAAGGGAACCCACTGAATAGGAGAACGTTTTTGCCAATGAAAACATCTAATAAAGGATTAATTTCCAAAATATATGAAGAACCGATACAGCTCAACACCAGGAAGACAACACAATTAAAAAATGCGCAAAGGACCTGAATAGACACTTCTCCAACGAGGACATAGAGATGGTCCGTAGGCATATGAAAAACCGCTCAATGTCACTAATCATCAAATTAAAACCACAGTGAGATACCACCTCACACCTGTCAGAATGCCCATCATTAACAAATCCACAAACAATAAGTATTGGCGACAATGTAGAGAAAAGGGAAACCCTCGTGCACTGTTGGTGGAAATGCAGATTAGTGCGGCCACTGTGGAAAACAGTGTGGAGTTTCCTCAAAAAATTAAAAATGGATCTGCCTTTTGATCCATCCATCCCACTCCCGGAATATATCTGAAGAAACTCAAAACACAAATTTGAAACAATATATGCGCTCCTGTGTTCACTGCAGCGTTATTTACAACAACCAAGGTTTGGAAACAGCCCAAGTGCCCATCAGTAAATGAGTGGATAAGAAAGCTGTGGGACCTTTACACAATGGAATACAATGTGGCTATATAAAAAAAGAAATCTTACCTTTTGCGACAGCATGGATGGACGTGGAGATGATTATGCTAAGTGAAATAAGCCAATCAGGGAAAGACAAATACCATATGATCTCACTTATATGTGGAATCTAACGAACAAAATAAACTGATGAACAAAATAGAAAGAGAGGCGTGGACACACGGAGCAGACTGACAGCTGTCAGAGGGGAGGGGATAGGGGGAGATGGAGGTGGGCAACGGCAGGGGAAATGCAATGAAAACGGACTTTGCTTTGGGTGATGGGCGCACGATGCCGTGTGCAGATGATATTTTGTTGATCTGTACACTTGAAACCTGTATGGTTTTGTGAACCAATGTTCACCTCAATAATTCAATTATAAAAAGAAAAAAATGGAGAAGGCTTGCTTACATACCTGGGGGTCCACAGAGTTGCACCAGGGGTGGGATGATGAGATGAGGGGCCCTCCAGTCCCAAGACTCCTGTGTTCCCAGGAAGGATGACCACTCACCTTTGGAGCATCACTACTGGACTTTTGCTTCATGTTTCCACCTGAATGAGAGTTTGCGGACAGGTCCCACCTGTAAACAAAGAACCACTTAAGGTTAGATTCAGTTCACGAAATGTACGTACATGTGCGTGTCCCTGGGAAGGGTGGCCTGCCCAATTTAAACATAAACAGCCTTCTCCTCACTGCGACTTGACATGTCTGAAATTTAAGATGAAAAATGTCACAAAATCTCTACGAAAGGAGGCACACTAGCCCGTACCACACTTCATGGCATTTACCCTCTACCCCCTGAGCCTGGCGAGGATGGGGCTCTGGAAACCATCAATCTGTGATCACTGGGCCATCTCTGAGAGATCAAGTCATTAGTTAGTCAGATTTGCAAATCAGCTCGAGCATCCAACACAACAAATTCTCCCATCATCGTCCTCCTGTCCCAAGGGGTTCTTGGTCAAACGTCATTGTGTTGCAATAACACAGGACCCTCACGACAATGCCATCCCTGATGCAGAAGGTCAGGGTGGGAGCTGATAGTCTGCACTTTTAACCAGCGGCCAGGGGACGCCAGGACTGCAGTCTGTCTCTACTCTTCAGTGGTAAGGGTGCGAAGACAGATGAAACCGGAAACCAGGATTTACGTAACTCCTTTTGAAAACCAAGCTTGACCCCATCGGCCTTCTCAAAGACAACCTTGAAGAAATGATAGAGAGTGTCTGAACGAGCAACTTAAAACAGCGGAGAAAACGCAGTGCCTGGCTTTGGAACAAAGTCCCGGCAGCTGAGCGGGACACCCAGTGCCTGGGGCAGTCCACTGGCCAAGTGCCTGCAGTAACTAGTAAGGAAAGGCGCGTGCTGAGGTTGGCTGCTGGGTCCCACTGCCAATCTCTCAAGCTTCACGAGGAACAGCAAGCCCGTTAATGCACTTCTGTGAATTGTGGTTTCACAGATGTTGTTCTGATCCTGCTCCTCGCCGTGAGCAGCCCAGGCATGCAGCAGTGCCTTTATTTCGGCACACGGAGTGTCATCAATCTTGGGGTTTTGTTATAAAACACTCGCCCTGCACAATTAATCAACGTGCTCCATGTTTTTCCTGCTCCCCACCCCACCCTCCCGTGTCATTGCTGGATCCGAGAAACCCAAACATCAGCTCACATCAGCAATCTGAAATCTTTGCTGAGACAGAACACGCAAAGTCAGGACTTGCAGATTCTTCTTTTTTTCTTGTCAGGAAGGACAAACTGTGCTGGCTTCTTGCCTCTGGCCACTTCTAACAAGACTCAGTTACAAAAGCAAGGAAGGAAGGCTGTGTGACCCCCTGTCAGGCTCCAGTGTGGCCTGAGACAGTCACTGACACATCTCTGAGCCTTGGTTTCCTCATATGGAAGGTGAGATTATTAGTAATAAAATATTATTTGTTAATACTCTCGTAACAATGGGACATGAGCTAATGCATACACTTGACTCAAAAACATTTTGAGTGAGGCTATAAATCCTCACTGCAGACACACAGGGACCATCCGCCTCTCTCCTTCCCTCACTTGAACTTGGGTTGGCAGCGGGCACTCTGGATACCTGGGGCCAAGTTTATGTGTGTTTTAGCCTCTGTCGATCAGTTTTATTTTCCACATTTAGGTCACATGATGGGCAGCCTCACAAGGGCAGGAGCCCCGTCTGTCATTCGCCACGGGTCACAGCGCCCGTGCGTGTCATTTACGCCACAGTGCTCAAACTCTGTGCCTGTCCAGTTAGTCCCTTCTAAACATAAAAGGTGAGAGACTCATACTGGAATTGAATTTGGATTCGAAAGAGAGAGTACATTTCAATATAATCTGAGATTTTATAGATTTCCGGTATTGAATCAACTACGGGAAAGCACGGGCATCTCTACCTGTACTTTGGACACCGGCACTGGGAAATACATAAGACACCTTCCCCGCCGATTGATTTTTAATAAGGCAGTCAAGTCTTCATTGCGTTCTCAACATGGAAACAGTTATCGATGTTTTAGTCACCAGGGTCCCCAGTTTTACTCTTCGGCAGGATTACTGAGGACATCGGTGCCCACAGGAGGCTGGTATTCGGTCAGGATGTGCAAGACACATTGGGTAGCAAGTGGCCACACCCACAGTTCCTTGTGGCCTGGACAGAGAGGACCATAGGCTCTCATCTCTTACGGGGGAAGTCCTGGGGTAGGATGGCTTTCAGCTTTGGTTAGTCCAGTGGCTCATCCATAAAACCCTGTGTTTAAAAACACAGGGTTTTTATTACTATTAATTAGGGAATTTGAAAAACCAGTGAGCTATAGGTAAGGTTCAGTAGCCTTTTCCCCATAAAATCAATCTGTCTCCTTTCTTTTTAGCCGCTCAGGCTTTTATAGTTTGTTGGACACAGGGCTTCTAGCTCTGTGTTTGAACATACCCATCTTGATCTTTTTGACCTTTAAATTCATCAGATGAAAACAGTAGACGATATGTAAAATATCAACAAATATTAAGTGCCAATCATTGTGGAATTTTAAAATGTCATTTAAAAATCATAGACTTAACTGAAATTAGGAGCACTTTTAAAATTGTTCTTTTATTTTAACTTTCTTATTGTTCCCGCTCAGTTCTTTCCTCCTCAGTGCACCTGTACACTGCTCCACGGCCCCCCTACTCCGAGCTTGCAGGTGGTGACGTCATCGCCCTGCCCCCTGTCTGACACAAGGCAGGCAGACTCAGAGAACAGTACCTCACATTGCACTGTCTGCATGCCAAGTTTATGGAAAGTTACCCACAGAATTAGTGCCAAAAAGACTTGGGTAAAATGTACACTGGGGGAAGTACACTCATTCATTAATAAAACTGAACTATAATATAATTCTGATTCAATGAATCCAGTATTAAGCTATTAACTTCCTACTGATCTCAGTCCCTTACCACCTTACTTGAGTTCACCTAGCACACAGTCACTGATTAGTGTTATTAAAACTACAATTGGCCTTTCAAGAGATATTTAAGTTTGCCCATTGGTTGGGCTAGACTCCAAGTCACTTAGCTCAATTGAAATCCCTTGTATTCAAATCACACCACGTAACACCTGGCACTAAGTAGGTGCTTAGTAACTGTTTCTTTCCATTCCTCATTTTCTTCTTCTATAATATAGTTCTAACGAGTGTTCTCCCTCCCTCCAGTCCTGCTTCCCTCTCTCTCGCTTACCCCGCAGCTCGATGCCCCTGCAGTGCCAGGCACCCACCCCTCCAGCACAGCCTCCAGCTTGGGCTGCTCATGAGAATCACTAGCAAAGTCTCTGAAACGTTCCACCTCTGGCCATTCTGCCGTCTCTGGTGTGGAATGAGGGCTGCCCCTTGGGCCTTTTACACAACTCCCAGGAAGGTGTGATGGGCTCGAAAGAGGGGAAATCACTGGGGTGCAGTGGTCCAGAACAGGAACGTCAGTGGGTGCGAGGCAGACCGCACCCACCCACCTCAGGGTGTGGGGCAGGGTCGCTCTTCCCCGAGAGACGGTTCTGAGATGGACAGAGGGGAAGGGCACTCTAATGGCTGGAGGCGACCAGGGGAAGGAGCAGAAAGCACTGTTACAAAAAGAGGATGAGACAGGCGGCAAGTTGTAGAGTTCAGAACCACCCGGCCTGGTGAACACCCTGGAATGTAATAGGAAAGGGGCTGAAGCTACACGCAGAGTCTGAGCTCCGCGTGTCATGCTAAGCGTTTGGATTTTATCCTACGAGGTTCAATGGGGGTTGGGAAAGTCACATACATACTTGGGAAATACGACCCTGAGAAAAGTATGACGGGCAACTAGATGGGTGTCTAGGATGACATTGAAGGGCCGTTCCTGCTCAACCTGAGAAAGTGAAGGAAGAGGGGTGAGGGGATGGATGGGGTCCATGGGTGAACAGGGTGAGGGTTTGGGAGGAGTCAAATTACGGGGGCAGCAGTGGGTCAATAACAATACAATAACTAATACATAATAATACAAGAATGAACTGTTTCACATACTCGCAGCTATAAACCTTCTTTTGCCCCCCACCCCTGTACCTTCAAAGTGAAGCAATCGGTAAGATGGCTTGAGCAGTTAGTAAGCTAGCTTTGCCATTCTTCAGGACAGAAAATATGGAGGATAAGCTGGTGGTTTCCATTTGTATGAGCTGCCTTTTCCATGCCTGATGGGTGCCTAGGTGGAAAGATTGGTTTAACAAGCAGGTTTGTGAGTCTCAATCTCCAGAAAATTCTGAGCTCGAGAGAAGTTGCAGGAGTCGTTCCGGGGTTAATGAATCTCTGTTGGTGGGCACACTTCCTTGGGGAAGAGTGTGCAGGTTGGAGTGGCAGAGGCAGAGCCCCACAGAATGCCCCCATTTAGTTGCTTTGGTCCACATGTGGCACTTAGCTTTCCACGTCCCCAGAAAGTGGGTGTGCAGCCAGAGGTTGTGCGTCCCTTGCATGAGGGCAGGGCTGAGCGGCAGGCTGGCACCCCGGGGCCAGGATCAGTGTCATGGCCATGCCGTGGCTTCTCAGAAGAAGAGTTCCTGACAGGTGTGTTCTTCCTTCTCCTACCTGCTCTCAGACAGTGGGAGTGCCCTAAAGGGCGTCAGAGCCATACAGGCACTCAGAAGAGCCACAGAGGAGAAAGCCACGGAGAACACCAGTCTGCACTGAGACGTGAGGAAGGAGTGCCTCGCTCTTGTGCTGCCTCACTAAAAAGACAGTGCCTGGAACGGCAACCCTGCCCACCCCATGGCTCAGCAGCTCCCTGGCCCCCATCTACCCCTGTCGTGCAAACTCTGTATCTCCTTCCAAGTCCAGTCAGACCCTTCCCAGTCTGAATTCCTGTGACCGTGGGCACACCAGTGACCTTTCCTCTTCCTGATCTTAGCACGATTTCCAATCACTCTTCTGGCAAATCATCACACTTTTTGACATATATTATAATGTGAACTGACCTTTCATGCATTTTTCCGGTTGCTGTCTCCCTGGGTGGATCCTCAGGCTCATATTTAGTGTATTTTTCATGTAGCTTTCCAAAGGATGAAAAAAGTTTTTCCTTCTCCGTTAAAAAAAAAAAAAAAAAAGACAATTTCTAAACTAAACTCCCAAAGAAAGAAGAAAATGGGGGATTTTTGAATTTTCATGCTGATTGAACAATTATGCAGACGTGACATGCTTGGCAAGGAAACTGAGCCTGTCTGTGTTTGTGCCCTGAATAGTAAGGATTATATTCTCGGAGAACAATAAACTACAGACCAACTAGATTTCTGTGTTCCTTGAGAAGCCATCCTGAGCATTCACCTTTATTTTGGAAATAATCATAGAATCCACCAGACGCATACAAGCTATGGCACTCAGTTTTTGAATCTGTAAACATTAGCCGAGGTTCGCGGTACACACACTGTTTACATATACTGTGTTTCTGGGCTGACTGTCTTTGTATCTCCAGGCCCACACATGCCATTCCCTTCTCAGATTAGGATGAAATTTGATGTTATAAGCAACATTAACTTTATCTTTCAAAACCCGTCAAAGTATGCTTTGTGTATAATGCAAAGTGTTGGATTTCCCAGTTCTGGGTTCGTGGCTGGAACCAGGGTCAGGAAACAGAGACTTCTGTCCCCTCTGATAGACATCTGGCTGTCCCCACAGCCTAGAAGCCAACATGTCTGCAAGGCCCTGGGCCTGGAGCCCAGCGGGTGTCTGAGTCCCACGCCGGCGGCTAAAATAAACGCCTCTGCGTCTCCTTTTCCCGTCCACCAACTTCAGTGTTCTCTGGTTCCTCTAGCCCTTCGGAAAAGGAAAGGTGATAAATGGGCTAATTATGTTGCTTTTTTAGAAGAAATCATTTCTGCAAACGTGAGGCTGTGGAAATCATGCCTGAGGGACAGAATTAGGAAAGGAAAATATGTTTCTAGAAAAAGCATCAAAGCATTATGACCACAGCCCAAGAATGATGAGAGAGAGCGGGGGTTGTTTATGGTCACGCTGCCACCAGGCAGGGCGCTGAGCCCCCGGCAGCCCCTGCGGTGAGTGAGAACAATGCCCGGCAGACACGGGTAGACCCTTCACGGCTTCTACGGCCGTGGGACATCTTCGTGTGGTGTTGCTGTTTGTCACACAGGCATGTGCACTTAAAAAGGAAAATGGCCTAACGTTCACATGGCCCTTCTCGCACAGATGTCCTCCCTGAGAGGGTGCCCATGTGTCTGTGGTCGGGGTGCAGCCCCCTGAGCCCCGTGACCCCAGAGTCAGACACGGCCCGTCCAGCTTCCCCGTCCACGGCATCTGAAGTCTAGAGCTCTCTGGACTAAAGATGACGGCCGTGCTGAGGAAGTGTTTGAAAATGCACACGAAAGCACTGACAGGTCACAGTGAATGATTATAACTTAGGATGGCTGGACCACGTGATCCCTAAAAGCCCCATTAGGTGATGGTGGCCATGGGTCAGTGTTCACGGACGGTGCACGGTTAGGTTCCCCGAAAATTAGTTGCGTAACTTCTGAGTAGTGACTAGGGTTTCCAAGGTCCTCGGTATGCAGCTCATCTTTGCAGCGTGAGGTCTGGCCTTGGAGTTGAACAATAGACCTAGGTTTACAGTAACTGAGGTTCTAGTGTGAATTTTTTCTACTAGACATGAGGAAGCATTAGGACTAGGAAGTTGTGAAACTGAATTCCGAAGAAGCCTCACACCTGGAAACTGAATGTCCCTTTAAACCACCTGGTCCGTGGCTGGCTCTTAATTCCGGCCACTTCCTTGTCAACACGGAGAATGGATGCCCTTGAATCGTCCAGTAGGAAAACGTATTATTTACTTACATGGGTGTTTTTGAGCCTTTCAATTTCTGTAGACCCCTTCCTGAATGATGATGTACACACAGACAACAAATTTTAAATTTAAAAACACCCAACAGGTTCCTCATGCCTTTTCACGTAAAAATTAAGTAGATCTCACAAGTAAAGTTAGCGATTCTTTTAAAAAGCGTGAGGCTGGCATCTTTAGGAAGCTTTCACTAAGGCCCTTGTTCCAGGCTCAGTAACTTTGGACCATAACTTGAATTCTGCATATTGTGTAAGAATCAGCAGTGTGACTTTTCTTCTTCTTTTTGTCTCCTACATTAGAAAAGTTAAAAGTCAAGGTGATGGTCAGAAGCGGCGACAGGCACTGGGCCAAGGCTGGGGAGTGCAAAGACGAAGAGTCTGGAGCGTGGTTCTGCTAGTCACGGTAGGGGCCGGGTTCCTGAGCTGTTGGCCTTTGTTTCTGCAGCTGGAGAGGTAATGACAGTGCCTGAGTCCTAGGGCCTGGGCAAAAATTACAGCACCCACTGAGACAGGAGTATCATAAGAGAGCCTGGCTCATAGTGCGGGTTCAGGAAACATTAGCTCTTACTGTGTGTTGAGTCTACTTGGTCAAGGTCCAAGGGGAGCCTGTGCCCAACAGGGTGGCCGTGACCCAGGTCCACTCGTGTCCCTGGTCAGGCCTGGGCCGCCCTCATTGTGGGATAGTTTGAATACCCCCCTGGCAAATTCCTGTAGGTCACACAGCACGTGGATGTGAATATTACAGAGTCCTCGCTGTGCACCGCTCACTGGCACCTCGGCGAGACTGGCTATGGAAGCGCTCCAAAGATGGATGCTTGTCAGTGTCGAAACAGTGAAGCAGCAGACTGATTCCTGACCGCCTTTAGTCAGTCCCTCTGACCGAAGGAGCACACCAGTGCCACGCTAGTGCCCGTCTCACATAGTCCCACGACAGGGGGCTGGGAGACCGCGGGAGCCCTCCTGATCAGGACTGATTACGAAAAAGCACAGGCAATTCTTTGTTCTCCAAACTGAAGAGCTTGAAGAAACTCATTAATAATGACCTCATCTTCTGCTAATATTAGAGAATTCCACTCTGCCGTAACATAATACCAAACACTTGAACGGATAAATAGTTAGATTGGTGGCTTTTCTCTGAGATTAGGGTACAAGAGTAAGAATGAGGGGCTACCTTTAAAATGAGCAGACACTGATCAACACTAATGCATCTCCCAATGGCTTGGCTTCCGTTCTGGGCTCTCAGACATGGCCGGGAAATTACTAACCAGAAGGAAAGACGAGATGGCAGCTTCCAGCCCTTGACCTTTGACATCTGAAATCCTGGCTAAGTGATTCGCAAGTGGTCTCCTTGAGGTGACTGCCTACAGTTTCTGAGGCAATATAACGATCATTTTAATAACAGGCAGGGAAATGCAGGATACATATACACATTACTGTATGTATGTGATTGGTTCTAACAGGGATGGACGGGAGATTGCAAATCCAGTCTCTCCATTTAGAGTGAATTAACGAAAAGATTCACATTTCAGTCAAGCCCATCATTGTATGAAACTGATTCATAACAGATGCCATTAGTTACAAAGATGTGTGTATTCTTTCAGGGACGACCTAACCATGAGATTGCAGTCCGGTTAGATTCAGGCCCCAACAGGCGCACGTGGAGACATTTTTGTGTATCTGGGGGACCTGCACCCAGCGCTTTGCCTTGTCTCCTCACACAGGTGCCCCACCTCTGCATCCCGGGGGAGTGCGGGGAACTGAGCATGCTCGGGTCTCGGAGTAACTCCTGGGACGTTGATTCACACATTTCTTCCATCTTAACCGGAAACTTTATGGAACTTGTTCTGACTCAAAAAGGCTTTTAATGAAAGACTGATTGTTCACTTATTGTACTCAATTTGGATTCATGGAAAATTTCAGTAGTTTCCAGAGATATCAGAGACACTGAAAGTTATCATCTGAATTCCATAAAACATACTTGAAAAAGACCAAGTCTAAGCTAAGGATTTTATTCCCTCAATAAAATCCGGGAATCAGGAGCTCGGTGCTTTGGGCCGGGAAGGAACAAACATGTAATTACCATGTCCCTGTTCAAGTGAGCAGTAAATGAATAAAACCAGTTCCCTTAGCTCCTAACAGCACCTTACAGGTGTGTCTGGAACACACAGGTGAGACCACCTCACACTCCCACCAATCCCATGTCAGAGTCCCGGGGGTTCTCTGTCCGTGCCAACATTTGATGCTGTCAGTTTTTAAACTGTAGCCCTTCTAAATTGTAGGTGTGCTGTGGTGTCTTACTGGGCTTTTAATTTGCGTTTCCTCAGTGTGTGACCTTGCGGGCGCTGCTCTCACAGGACGGTTTCCGTTTCAATGTTTTAGTTCCACATCGGTCCCCTGTGTGTACGACATTTGAGATGCTACGGTAGGACATAATCGTCGCTGATTTACTTTGAGAAAAGCTCTTCTACCTGCACATGCAACCTCTCCCATCCCCTCCTGTGTCCCATCGTTCTCTGTGTCCCTAGCCTGCCCCGGACTCTCTGCAGGGAGGTCAGAGACTGGCAGTCCAGCGGCGCTCAGTGCCCCTCTGCTGCTCCCAGTCTCCTCGCACCGACTCCAACCCCCAGACTGCGCTTGACTCACTCAACGGCGGTTAATCGCCGGCAATCACCAAACAGAACTGGTCTGATTCACTTACCACTCACGTGACGGAGGACACGCCGAAGACATCTTTATCCCAACAATCATTGGAACGGTAAAATGCATGTTAAGCCTTGTGATGTTTAGGTTATTTATTTAGGCAATGTAAATATATTTAATTTTATGATTGATTTTTGTAAACTTTTAGAAAATACTTTAGAAAACTCATAGAAATGTTTATTTACAGAAATTTGTCTATTTTCCCTCTTTCCAATATTGTAGGTATTATAATATGTTTGAGACAAAAATCTCAACATTTAATATAAAGGCATCTGCAATATGACTATACCTTTAAAAGCTTCAATTTTTTTTTTGGCGTAATAGGCAAGAAATGCAGAGAATATAATCTTATTGGCAAGAGAGTTATTTTAAAATGTTACTTCTGCATGAGGATGCTCAAATAAAAATGTTTTCTGAGTGATCTATACAAAACAGTTGGATCTTGTCCTCTAAGATGTCATCAGAGTCACTTTGCGTTAGGCTTCTGCATATGTCCAATGAGCCACTGAGCTTCCGAGGTGGTGATATTTGTCATTCTGTCGGGAGGTGGGAGTTCCTGGTGAGCTTTGATCTCCAAAGGCAAACGTAGAAATGCTCAGCGCTGGAGAGTCACCAGGCCAGAGGACGCCTGAACAGTCACAGCCAGGTGTCCTTCCGGGACCTGAGGAATGCCCCCTCATGTGTCACTTGCTGCCCTTGAACTCCTTTGTTTTGATTAAAAATTCTGTGTTGTTGAAATGCTGTCCATCATCACTGCCAGCACGGAGCGGTAATGGTCCTACCCTTCAGCCGTTCACAGGGCAGCTCTTCCTCCATTCCACAATGCTGCAAAGGATGCTGTCAGACTGGATAGGAGGTCGAGTCCAGATGCAGTGTGACGGCTCCCCCAGAGTGGATTCACCAGCGTGGGGAGACACATGCAGAGGAGAGGAGAGCAGCGGTCAGGGCCTCGGGCTTAGGGTCACTGTGGGAAGGTCTCACTTCTCACCACACTGAGACCCTGAGGCCACAGTGGTCCCCGATTTTGCTAGGAATGCACTGCCGTTCAGGGAGGTGACGACACTGGCTGGAGACCAGGGACCTGAGTGAGTGTTGTGGCCGAAAGCTTCAATGCCCAGAGTTGCCTTCAATGCCCAGCGGTCCCCGAGCCACCAGCCCTGCCATCTGTCCATGCCAGAGAGCGGTCAGCCGTTCCTCATTGCGCCGTCACACCCATTCAGTGGTGTTGAATCTTCTCTCCCATAACCCTACCGTGGCAAAGTCCGATTCCAAAATAGTGCAGAGCTGTTCTTTATGGTATAACATGTGCCAGAGACTATGACTTACTAAGGAATCCACACCATAGTCATAGAAAAGCCATCTGTTCTTCAGTGACCCTGGCAGATCAGGTCAGAAGCAGACGAACGAGATGAGAATTCACCCTGCTCTCCAATCCTGATGAAATACAGGGTCTGGCACAAATAGAGCCGCTTTTTATGACAAAATCTTTTACTACAAACTCATAACCGTGTAATTCTGCAACATAACATCACCACACACAAGCACACCACTGACACTACAGGTGAAGTGTTCAAATTAAAACTACCAATCACTACACCCATAGTATGACCCTACCCACCGCACTCAGGCGGGCGCTCCTTCTGCCGGACCCTGTCCACTTTCACTTGCCCCCCTTCTTCCCTCTCCCGGGTGCCTGGTTTCCCGGTGCGTGGAAGCCGCAAGAAATGTCGCTTTCACATTTTCCCTTCCTCCCAGCCCACAAGCAATTGTAGGTTCTCAACAGCAGTGTTGCCAAGCCATGTTTTGAAGATGTATCTCCACAGACTTTTTCAAATGTTTACTTCATGCAGCAGGCAGCATGGACATTAATCACAGAAAGCCGATAACATTCCAATATTAAAAAGCACAGGAGATGAGCAAGAAACAGGAGGCACTACGACGGCAGATTCCTTGCGCAGCTGTGTGCTGTGAGTGGCAAAGCAGCCTCGGGAGTACTTGGTTCATCCCCTTCACTCTGCCAGTGAAGGGTAAATGATGAAGCCAGTGTTAAGCGGTTTTGCTATAAAAATGTGTGGCTTTTTAGTAAGCTCTGCTATGGCCTGAGTGTCTACGCCTCCCCCGAGTTCGTGTTAAGCCCTACTCACCAGTGTGACTGGTTTTGGGGACAATGCCTTCAGGGAAATAATTAAGGCTAAATGAGGTCCTCAGCATGGGGTTCTGATCCAGGAGGACTGGTAGATACCCTTGTAAGAAGCTATGACCCAAAAAACAAACAAAATAAGAAGCAGCGGCCCAGTGTTCTCTCCCCTTCTATCTCTACGTGTGCTCCAAGGAGGGGACAAGTGTGAACACATGTAGAAAGAGGCCCACCTGACACCCCAGGGGAGATGTCCCATCACACGCCACACACCTGCCACCTGCCAGCACCTTGCCCTTTGACTTCCAGTCTCCAGAACTGTGATAAAAGAAATTTCTGTTTTTTTTTTAAAGCTACATTATAGTCTTTTGTTAAGGCAGCCTGAGCTAATGTAAATTCCTTATAAAAGGTTTCTATAAATGTCTTTCAGTCTTAATTTTAAATCATAGAAAAATTTCAGAGAGCTGGTGGAGATGCCATTGCTGTAGTTTATGACAGTTCATAATCCCTCCGTACCCATTTCCCTTCTTCCTTTAGTGACAGAAGTCCTCAAGTTCAGTGGCTGAATTCCTATCCTGAAAAAGTCTCTCTTTTTAAAATGTCCATGTGACTAAGGGCATCCCTAAAGTCCCAACCGTGGGCTCTAAGTGGAGGTGAAATGTCCCATTTCTAGATCCTGTCCTTAAAGAAAGGGGACAAGCTCCCTGCTACTATCCTTACCCATGTGCTGGGTGCAGGCATGGGGACAGAGACGATAGAGGCCGTGCTGTGTGTGAAAGGAAAGAGGCTGGAGAGGCAGGGAGAGCACGTTTGCTGGTCCCGCCCTGCAGCGCACAGGGGACCAGGGAAGGAGAGGCAGGGATGCGCACCGTGCTCCATCCATGGGCGCGCTAGCCTGTCCCCCAACTCCTCAGGCCCTGCTGTTCCCGTCCTTGTGTTTTTTCTCACGTAGCACACCCCCAAGCGGCCCGCATGAAACAGGGTGAAAACAGGTCATTATTGTTTTCTAAAAAAGACTGGAAATCTCTTTAGCTGCCCCCAAATAACTGCCCGATTATTTAGCCTTCTTGACATATAATAGTCAAGCATTCCTAAGTATTTGTCAGAGGCTGGAAAAAAAAAAATAGAACAGAACAGAAAAAACAACCATCAAATATTCTGGTCTTAGTCTCAGTTTTTCTGGTTCCAGTGAGATTTTAATAGGAGAAATAAATGGATAATTATTAAAGCTATCAATATATTTCTGATAAGTGTGTTTATTTAGTTAAAGTTGAAGCTAGTGAAGTAAGTACTCACTACTAATCCCGATGTTCTAGTAACACAGCTAAATGTAGAAGTAAAATAAAAGGCAGGTTTTCTTTGTTCTTTATTAAAAGAAGTGGCATGCATTTCAGTGTTTATGAAACAGCGTGCCTTTCAAAGTCAATGCCCATTGGGAATACATTTTAAATCAATGCCAGCTTTGCCCTTTTGCTACCAAAACGCCCACAGCGGGAACGGCACCCCTTCCCGGCGTCTGAAACACTCCTTCGGACTTGGGAGTGAATGTGGCGAGCTCATTTGTCATCCTTTGTTCCCAGGAGCAGAAGTGACAGAATTATCCCCCAAAGCTGCTTTGATAGGCGCTACTCCTTTCGGATGAAACATTCCCGCACCCTTTTCCGCTGTGCTGCTCTCTTTCACGCCTTCCCTCGACAGAAGCCCGGCCTCACGGCTGTGTGTGCGGTTTCCTTCCGCTGCCTGGAGATGCTGGGCGAGCTTCTGCTTACTTTCCAAACATGCACGAGGCTGGGGGCGGGGGGCGGGGTGTCGTGCCTCGTTCTAAAGGATAACAACTATTAATGTCGGTGATGAGCACAGCATCATTACAAAATGATGTGGCGAGCACCCAGTGCGTGTGCCTGAGGGTTTTATTAGTTGTGTAATCCCATTGCTCATGTAGGCAGCCTTTGCTTTTTGGATGGATTTCCTTTCAACAAGAAAATAAAAGATCATTGCTGGGTTTTAAAAGGAGCTTAACTGGTTTTAGGTTGAATTGTTAATACCTAATAAATCACGTTATTCCGCTGGAGTCCGGTGAGAAAAGCAAGATGTGAGCCAGCCCAGGGAGGTGCCTCCGGTGTCACCCTGCAAACCGGGCATGGTTGGCCTCCAGGGCGCCTCCCTCTCTCTCTCTCAGCCTCTCTCCGCTCAGTGAGCTCATCTTGTTTTGAAAAATCCAAGCATGTTCTATGCTTCATCGTAACCTAGTAGACAACACTCCCCTCAGGATATCTCAACTTGAATTTAGAAGTGCTGCGTTCGGGTTTCTGAGGTGACTTGGAATTACTTGACTGTTCATAATAATCTTCAGCATCTTGGCTGTGGTGATGCATTGCCATCACCAGAACTTCACTGATGAGGACCGATGTGCATATTCTGTCGCGCCGACAAAGCAAGGGGCACCATTCGACGAAAGCCACAGAAGAATACACCTGTGGCCAACTGATACCTTCCCATCAATTCTCTGTTATTCTTATATTCAGTAAAATGATTTCATTCACTGTGCATTCACTGATTCACTATTTCAGTTCACTATATAATTATTTCACTACATAATTAATTTGCTACAAATTCTTATAAATTCTTTAACTTAGTCTATTGTCCTTGTCTTTCCAAGTTGAGAAACAAAACCCCCATAGACAACTATACCAGCACCGAAACAGTGAGGAAGAAACACTCTTTTTCCTGAATGACTGAAGAGTTGAGTTTGCATTGGAGAACTCAACCTTATTCGGACGGGCCTGGATTAAGAAGAGTCAAGAATATTTCAGAAAACAATACGCACTGTGATTGGACCCCCAGGCTCAAGAGACAAACTCAAAGCAAATTAAAGACACAGATAGACTGAGACAGCTGGGATGAGGCAAATGCTTCCGTATTTTCCTGGGCGCTCATCAGGGAGGTTTTTCCTGCCTACTGTGTTCTCACAATTTGTACTGTGTTGGCCAACAGTCACGCTGACCCCCCAGGACTCCCCGCAGGGCTCTCCTGCTTCAGCTGCAGTAAAGAACCTCTAAGTTCGCCGCGCTGTGTCCAGGGCGTTTGGAAGGGTCGCGATCCGCCTGCCGCACGTCAGCCGTTCCTTCCCAGCCCGGTGGCTGTGTGAAGTCTGGTGAGGCGTACTCTCCGCCGGCGCACCCCACTCTGCAAGCCACTCTCTGCTGGAGCCTTAGAGCCTTAGCTGGCGTCGGAGGGGTGCGCGTCACACTTGGACGGACGGGACCTCGGACACTGGGTCTGAGAGCAGACAGACCCGCGCTGCCCCAGGGACCGAGAAAACAGGCAGAAGGGAGAGAAGAATCTTTTATTCACTCCTCCATTTAGCTCTTCATTTATGTTTCAAAAATGTAAAAAGATACTACTCATAATTTTATGTCTGTATCACTGGTCCAATGTCAGAGAAAAGTTTACATTTTTTTGCTGTACACATGTAATAAAATACTATTAATTTGTTGTACAATTCCCTCCCTCCCCCCTTCCTTCCTCCTGGCAAATAATGTCTGAACATCCACTGCACACAAAACATGACTCTAGCTGTTGGATTGAGCAACATGCCGTAGTTTGCCATGGATAATGTGTGTTTTGCCCAAATTTTTCAGGGAAAAATAAGGATGTGCATTATAGGTGGGCAGAATGACAACATGCCATGGGTATGATAACGGGCATAATGATCCCATGTGCAAGGCACACAGCAACGTGGGTGCGCATCATACACAGCAAAACACAGTGGTGCTTAAAGAAAGGCACGATCTGTTACAGACGTGCCTCCCTGACGTCCAGGACCCTCTCCCCTCCAGCTCCCCTCAGTGGGCTCTCCTTCCCAAACCTGGCCCCGCGCCCCAGGACCCTGAGGTTCATGCCAAACTTGGAGCTTTCGTTCACTGGAGAAGATTATTTGCCAATGCAGTGATATGATGGTTAACAGCGTTAGGGTCCCGCCCCAGCCACGAGAAATTATTTCCATTTTAATGATGTCATGGCAAGGAGAAGAAAAAAATAACTTTGAATTGGGATTTTCTTTACCTTGAAATTTCATTCACATTTAACCCACTTCTCTTTCATTTCATGACATACATTTTAAAAACTTGGGCAGACATCTCGGTAAGAAATTTCCTCTTGCTATTCTGCAAATGAGAGATTATTGTCTTAGAGCTTGATCTCAAAAGATTATGTCACTGAAACCCAGGTAGCATTAGGATAAATACCTAGATTTCTGAAGATTTCAAAGTAAAGGACCCTCTATTCAATATCAAGATCAGTTTTTCCATAAAGTAATCTGTGGAAACTGCATTTGACTGCTGTTAAATGATAAGCACTCCTGTTTGTGACAAATTCCTACGTTTTAAATGTGATAACTGCTGATACCCAAATATAAGAAACACTTAGCATTAACGTGAGAATTCACCACAGGATTGTACTGCCCGTTCATTTTATGTGTTTTTAGTTCCCTGGGCTTTGCCACAAGAGCCTTGTCCCCGCTGAAGGAACTGGCTGCACATCTGCCTCACTTTCCCAAACACAGAAGGGACAAATGGCAGGTCTCAAGGCCACGGTGCCCATCGCCCCCACAAGGCCACTGAGCCATTCCACTCAGAGCGCATCTGCATCGTTACTCAGAGCAGCAGGTGTGTGAGGGAAAAAGACTACAACAAAACAGGTCTCACGGAGTCCCCCTAAAATGCAGTGGCTGGTATAAGGGATAGAAGCCCCCAAAGTAATTGTTCTAGTTGACTCTAGGCACAGGTGGCAAACGCTCAAGGCCCGCGGGCCAAATGTGGCTCCCCACCTGGTTTTATCTGGCCCGGCACCTACTTTCCACCCGGTGGCAGTGCTGAGCTCTCGCTTAACTGTTAAGGGGTAGTTACATTTACACAGTCCTAAAGTTACATCCGGTCCTTTGAAGGCAACTGCGAGGCTGATGTAGCCCCCGGTGACAGTGAGTTTGACACCCCTGCTCTAAGGCAATGTCAAAAACCCATTGATATCCATGCACACCGGATGCAAAGCACGAACTCCAAGCGTTGAACCCAGAGAGAGCTACCTAAGCTGAGGCGGTTTGTTCTGGCCTCAGTTCAATGGCATTGAACATCTCCAGTGCCTCTTCAGCTATGTCCTGTTACACACGGTGCTAGCCTGCGGCTGAGTGGATTTAATTTTCTAACGGTCATTCGTCTGGGCAGGACTTAAAATACGTTTGTTGGTTTCTATTCATACACATGGACACAAAGTGTATAAAAGCGGGACAGTGTAAGTATGGAAAAACGTGCTTTGGGAAAGTGGTTAAAAGTTTATTGCATTAGGGTCACGCTACGAGACAGGCCTCTGGCAGCGGTATGCTTTCAAAATTACTCCTTCTCCTTTCCTCTAGGAATGGAAAATAACTGAAGGTTTGCATTGGTATAAGAATAAATAACCATAATTTATCTTGAATAATTAATACTGCTTTGTTGTGGTGCTATAAAATCAAAAGCACTGATGTAATAAATGTGACTACAGTTACAAAGTAAGGCTACGAGTGAAGACTTTCTGGAAAGCATAACAAGACTAAGGAAGATGTATGTGTTGGGTACGAAACAGCCATCTAATAACCCGAATCATGCAAAAAACGTAAAGGGTGACAATGATGACTTATGTGTGATATGCAAACCCAATAAACCTCACTCTAAAAGAGCAATCAAACTTGGGGACTTTTTCTATGGGGGTTATGCCACAAATCATGAATGACAAATTATAATAGCAGGAACTTGACATTGCTGGCAATAAATCAAGAGAAATTGGTCAAGGCAATATAATTTTAAAACAATCTGGTATTGTCTTTAACTATAAACTGGAAACAAATAGCAAAGCCCACTGGAAAACCCCCAAACTTGTGGAGACAAGGAGGGGCCCAGGACAGTCAGAACGGAAGGCAGAGCAGGTCTCGTTTGTCATGCTCCTGCCAGGGGTGTGGCCTCCACAGAGTCCAGCTCAGGAGCTCAAGGAGCCAGACTTGTGCAGGGAGCAGAGACAATGTGAATGCCCAAGACATTCTGAGTGCAGGTAAAAGACCTGGACTCGGAAAACTACAGAACACTGAAGGAAGAAATTAAGGAAGACACAAAGAAATGGAAGCATATACTGTGTTCATGGACTGTAAGAATTACCACCATCAAAATGTCTGTAGTACCCAAAGAAATCTACAGATTCAATGTAATCCCTATTAAAATACCAATGACATACTTCACAGAAAAATTTATATGGAACCAAAAACGACCCTGAAGAGCCTCAGTAATCTTGAAAAAGAAGAACAAAGCAGGAGGGATCACAATACCTGATATCAAACTGTACTACAAGGCCACTGTAATCAAAACAGCCTGGTACCAGCATAAGAACAGACACACAGATCAATGGAACAGAAGAGAGAGCTCAGAAATAAACCGGAGTCTCTATGTCAATTAATATTTGACAAAGGGGGCAGGAGCATAAAATGCAGTAAAAATAGCCTCTTCAACAAATGGTGTTGGGGGAACTGGACTGGTTCACGCGAAACAATGAAACTTGACCACCAACGTTCACCATACACAACAATAAATTCAAAATGGTTAAAAGACTTTTAAACATAAGCCATGACGCCATACAAGTCCTAAGGGAAAACAGGCAGGAAATTTCAGATATCCCACACAGGAATATTTTCACTGATATGTCCTCTAGGGCAAAGGGAATAAAGGAAAGAATAAACAAATGGGACTTCACCAAAATAAAAAGCTTCTGCACAGCTAAAGAAAACATCATCATAACAAAAAGGGAACCAACTGAATAGGAAAATATATTTGCCAATGACACCTCAGACAGGGGCTTGGGCTCCAAAGTATATAAAGAACTCACATGACTCCACACCAGGAAGACAAACAACCAATTAAAAAATGGGCAAAGGACCTGAACAGACACTTCTCTAAGGAAGACATATAGAGGGACCAGAGACATATGAAAGGATGCTCAGCATCACTAGCCATCAGAAAGGTGCAAATTAAAACCACCACGAGATACCACTTCACACTGGTCAGAATGGCCCTCATTAACAAATCAACAGACAAGTGTTGGAGAGGATGTGGAAAAAAGGGAACCCTAGTGCACTGTTGGTGGGATTGCAGACTGGTGCAGCCACTGTGGAAAACAGTATGGAATTTCCTCAGAAAACTAAAAATGGAATTGCCTTTTGACCCAGTGATTCCACTGCTGGGATTATACCCTAAGAATCCTGAAACACCAGTTTGAAAGAACCTATGCACCCCAATGTTCATAGCAGCACAATTCACAGTAGCCAAATGCTGGAAGCAACCTAAGTGCCCATCAGTCAATGAGTGGATCAGAAAACTGTGGTACATTTACACAATGGAATTCTAAGCAGCAGAGAGAAAGAAGGCGATCCTACCCTTCATGACAGCATGGATGGAACTGGAGAGCATTATACTAAGTGAAATCAGCCAGGCCGTGAAAGACAAATACCACATAATCTAATGAACAAAACAAACAAATGAGCAAAATAGAACCAGAGGCATGGAAATAGGGAACAGACTGACAGTGCCCAGAGGGGAGGGGGCACGGGGATAGGAAAGAAAGAAGGGGAAGGGTCTAGTCAAGGAACATGTAAGAATGACCCATGGACATGGACAACAGGGTGGGGATTGACTGTGGGAGCGGGGGGTGGGCAGGGCAGGGCGGGCAATGGGGGAGAATTGGGACAACTGTGTTGGACAATTGAAAAAAATAAAGACTTGGTCTGGTAAGACCCCTCACTTAGGGGCTGGGCTGGTCTGCCCCTGAAGTCCACTTTCTACTGCTCGACCTTGACTACATCATAACAGAGACAAAAGTTTTACAAATGCAGCAGTGGATGTGATAATACCACAGAAACAAATACTGGGAGGAGGCATGGGCATTATCACATAGAAATCAAAGGCACAGGTTTTGAAAGTCGTCGGCCCTACACACAAATAGCAATAACCAACTGTGGGGGTGGTGACCGGCGACCTAACCTCTAGTGCCTGCAGCTCTTCGTGTGACAAGGTGACACTAGCTGAGCTTAACTCAGACAAGGCAGCGTTAAAAAGGCAACATTAAGAAGAACAATATAGAACAAAACTGGAAAGAATACAGGTTTCAAGGCAAAGTGAGGAGTTGTGATGCACATGCATCTGTGGGTACAGACCAGTGATTTCCAACCTCTCTCATCCCATGGCACACGCACACTAATTACTAAACTTCCATGGCACACCAAAAAATTTATTGTATTTTTGGCTGATCTGAACCCCCCCAAATAGGTATAATTTTAATTCATTCACACCAAACGGGTATTGCTGTGTTGGCTGTTGTCATTTTTTTTATTTGACAATCTAAGGGAGAAGAGGCAGGTATTGGATGTTTTAAAAATTCTGATGGCACACCGGTGGAAAACTGCTGGTATAGACATATATACTGTATACAAACTTGATAATTTAACAAAAAAGAAGGTCAAAAGTAAAAGTTTGAGAGGCAACAGTATATGTTTAGGACTTAGTCAAATTTGCTAAGACAAACAGGACCGTTTGAGCAGAATTTGTCAAAAAAACCAAACCATCTCCTGGGATGTGCGGAAAACGGGGAGATGCTGGTTGAAGGGCACACGCCTCCGGCGACCAGGTGAGCAGGTTCTGGGGCCTGGTGTGCCGCGTGGCGACCACAGCTCACCGCACTTGAAAGCCACTGCAAGTACGTCTTATGTGCTCTCATCACAGACAAGTTGTACACACGTGCAGGCATGGCTGCGTGTGTGCATGTGTGCACACACTAAATCATCAGGCTGTACACCGTAAACGTACACAGTGTTATATGTCAGTGTATCTCAGTAACGCTGGGAAAAAATTCATACACCTCCAACCAGTCGCTTCCAGAACCTCTGGCCAGACACCTGCCCTGAGGGCTAAGGGCGGAGAAGGAAGCTCTTGACTGTGTGTGGCCTTGTTGTCTCACACTCGGCTCCCTGCACCCAATGGCGGGGCGAGGCCTGCGTCACATGCCTGCTGTGGTGTTTGTTCCCACCCTCCGCCCCCTGGCCACCAGCAAACCTTTCGTGTGGCCGCCACACAAGCGAGGTCCAGCTCAGTGCTGTGTGTGCTGCTGTCCCATTCCTTCCGCAGTTTGACCTTCTTGTCTAATTTCGACATCGGTGTGCTGATCATCTTGCCAGATCTGGAGCATTTGATATGCCACAGACTGGATTCCAGGCTCTTAAAGTTCAGAAACACATTTAAGAGACACTTCACATCCACTTTCAACTTGAACATTTAAAACAGGGCTCAGCCCTGGCTGGTGTGGCTCAGGGGATTTTGAGGCCGGCCTGTGAACCAGAGGGTCACTGGTTCGATTCCCAGTCGGCTCATGTGCCAGGTCCCCCGTAGGGGGCACAAGGGGCAACCACACACTGATGTCTCTCTCCCTTGCCTTCTCCCTCCTTTCCCCTCTCTAAAAATAAATTGTTAAAAATCTTTAAAAAAATAAAACTAAAAGGGTTTTAATCTTCAGAGTGGCATTTACTTCACCGACACTAACCCTTGCTCCCCGACCTTGTATTTTAACCCGAGTGTGGGTGACACGGTGGAGTAGACCCAAACTTTGCTCTGAAAATCTGAGGTTTACACACCTCCCTCCTCCTAACACTGAATTTCCTAGCGCCAAGGATAGTCTTTCTTTTTCCAAATTCTCATCTCCCTTTGACCCCTCGTGTCCCAGACCTGCAGACACTTTACACCCCACGTGAGGGAGGGGTCAAGGTCTCGATGAAACAAAGATCGGCCTCACTGGTTTTTCTCAGCGTGTGAAGTGTCCCCAGTCCTGCAAGCAAATGTCCCTGCTGCCTGTGGGAAGATGGAATGCGGAGCCCCTTGTCAAAGAGCAGATGGACGTGACAGGCCCCGAGAGAGAAACACAAGCTACCCCACCACTCTCTCGAGACAAAAGAAGTGAATAAAACCCGAGCACACTTTGAAGTTTATTCATTCGTTAAGGCTCTTTTTTTTCTTTGCATGAACTTGTCTCCTTCTGTATGTTATCCAAAACACCCATATGTTTTCCCACAGAGATAAGGCCAAGTGCCCATGTGACTTTGCAGGCCCCAGGCTCACACTGGTGCAGATAACACGCCACTGTTACCAGATCCTGTTTCACAAAAGACCAACCATGCGGCTGGGCTGGACGTGCAGGGAGCAGGACAGCCCCTTCCCAGAGGCCCCGAAAATCACTCTCTACTGTGAAGTTTGTGTCATGCTAAGAAATTAGGAGAATGACTAGCCTCTCTCTCTCTTTCTCCACTCTCTCTCTCTCTCTCCCCACCCCTCCCCCCTCAGCCACTTGCTCCAAAGGAGCATTTTCCCACATATGATCCTGAACATGTATATCATCAGGCAGGGAAAGTTTCGAGGAGAAGGTGTCTCCCACTTCCGGTTACCCAGTTAGCCAAAGGTGCTTACAGCCACTCTCCAGGCCTAACGGCCGTGACGAACATCCCATTTTGAAGACTAATCCACAAGAACACAAATCATTTTCTCACTAGGAGTTTCTCATACATATGTCCAATACAGACCCTACAAGTTCCTTACAGATTTTCCTAAGAATCCACAGATGACTTGGAGTGATAAATCAGGAGAAGGGAACATTCTAGAGTTAACATGAAACAGGAATAAGTAACATGTGAAATCGTGTCTATAGTAAAGAATGTAGAGGACCATCCAAAGGGACGTTAAAACCCCCAAAACAATATAGCACCATTTAATAAGGGCACATAAGCAGCCTCACATACTCCCAAAGCTCAGAATCCATTACCTAGAAAGTACGGTTAAAAAAATCAAAGCTTTTTCTAATATTGTTCCAGAATCTGCGTTAGAAAATTTCTAATTAATGAATGCTGGCAAAGTCAGGAAAGATGCAATTCCTTTTAGAGTAAATATTCATCGAACATACTGGCTACTTTGAGGACTATGTTGAAGTAATGGGAACATTTATTCATGTGGAGCAGTTTGATCCAAAGCAACTCTTCATTTTTCCAGCACTTCAGGCAGTCAGGAATCCTCTGTAGGTGGTGACCATGCCAAATAAACACATTTGACAGCCCAGTGCGGTCTCAGAGGCCAGCCCTGCGTCAGACACCCGCCTGGGCTGGGGCCCGGGTCTGACGCTCCCCGACGGGGACTCTGTCCAATTCTCCTTACACCTCTCTCCCTCAGTTTCCTCATCATGAACACGGGAAGAATCCCTACGTTGTTTTGCAGGAATTCATGAAAAAGCACCTAAAATAGTGCCTGGGACACGGCAAGCCAGTCTACCACGTACCTTTGCTATTACTACACACACCTCACGGTGTTAGAAAGTAGAGCTTCGTGAGGGTTTTCGGGCACAGACTTGAACAACCTTGAATAAATGCAATGGCAACGTGCAGACAGCACCTCCCTTCACTGTGATCGGTTCTGAGGACTCTCTTCCCACATGTTTTAGTAGAACTCCTTTTTCTAAACCTTAAAAAAAACAAATTCTGAATATGATAATTACTAAAGAAAAAAAGACTAGAGTTTTCAAAATACTATATAGGCTGACTTTACACAAATGTCTCTTAAACTTCCCTTTCAAATCTGAGCTTTTCCCCTAGGAAGACCCATGCAAAGTTGTATTTGCAACTTTGGGGGGCAGTTGCCCTGTGGCTGCATGAGCCACAGGAGGCAGGCACACAACTACGTCCATAACTCCGAGCTGCCCCTTCCGTGGGGGAAACAACCCTGGTGTGGGCTGAGGTGGGGGCAACGGGAAACCCACGCGCACGCGGCTGTTGGGAGCGACCAGGCTTTCGGGAAGTGCACGCAGTGAGGTGCAAGGTTGGCACCAGTGCCTGTCCCTCTGGGAGGGAGCCCTACACCAACGTGCAAATAGTCTCCTCTCCTCTCCCAGGTGGCGGAATTTCAACAACTCTAGTTTTCTGACTCTGGCGAGGAGTGCTTTCCTACGGAACTGGTTATCAGAAGTTTTGACTTCCTTTCCTGCCGGTTCCTTGCTGAAACACACACCTATTTTATGTATAGGTAGATATAGTTATAGACCCGAATACAGATATATACATTGACAAAGTGATTCTTTTTTGTTTTTTTCCTAGCATTACATTTTAATGTCATTCTAGCTTAAACAAAATTCTCAAAAGTACTCCCTTCATCGTTTGAGATGGAAATGACCCTGGAAATAACCAGGTGAAGAAGTGCCAATTAATAGCTTCGTCTTGACAGATAAATTGTGAAATTTAGCAGACAGTTCTTTTTTTAAACTCTTTAAAATTAAGCTTCAGTAATTCTTCCCTTCGAATTTCATTCCTGTTTGTCTTTAGGATGTGAGAACGTTCAATCTAAAAAGTCACTGAGGATTTTCTATCCCTTTCTTTTTATTGTATGTCTGAGCCAAAACTACTTCTGAGTGCCTAGAGAGCCTCTCTTCTTTGGAGGGCACTTCCTCTGTAAGAGGGACGTGCCTGAGGCGGACACTTAACAACACAGGCTGGTGGCTCCTGGAACTGCCACTTCTCTCGGGACTGTGTGGCTTCCCGGTTGGCAGACCAACTCAGCTTTGATCTCAGCTCTGCCGCACCTTCAGCCAGCGGTCAGTGGGACCATGCCTCACCTCTGTGATCTCAGGAAGATTCAAAACGCAAATAAAAACCAGGGGTGATCGTGCCTTCTCTCAATGCCTCTCACATGGACTGGATGGTGCCTTTATCCATTCTTCAAATATCAACCACACGCCTCGGTCACTGTGTGTTGAGTCCTGTCCTAGGGGACAGGGCTCATATCCGTGGGGAGGGTGATGGGCAGAGAGACCCATATTCAGAACCAAGAATAGGGAAATGTCAGTTAGTGACAAGTGTCATAAAGAAAATAAAACTGTTTAACGGGGTACACTCAGACTACTTTAAACGAGGTGGTCGGGGTGGCCTTCCGAGGCAGCAGTGCTGCCCTGAGGTCCAGGCGGAAGGACTCAGGCGTAAGAGCTTTTTGAGGCCGGACTTTCTGGGCAGAAGGAGCAGTGCAGGCAAAGATTTCGATGCAGGAGTAAGATCAGCATTTCAGGGAACGGAAAGCAGTCCAGGCGCAGGCAGAGCAGGGTGACACGGAGGACAGCGAGCCGGCAGGCCCCGAGCCGCACAAACGTGAGTTCAGACCCCATGTTCTTCGCTTGCCAGGTCTGAGATGATGCCCAAGGCATGACCCTCGATTTCCTCACCTGTGAACTTAAATGTCATTGAGCTGTTGTAATTGATGATTTTTTAAAGAACAGAGTGCGTAAAAATTCCCAGTTTTTATGGCGGCAGCCATCAGCAGCAGCGTGATTATCATCACCACCATCATTTTATTTCCTTTCCTAAGGTGGGTTTTCAGGGAAAGACATGGATGTGTGGACCAAGCGCCTTTCTGTGGGAAGCAGCTACTCCGGTGTGCGGCTGGGTCGTACGATATTTCACATCCACTTAGGATGAAAGATTCTCTAGAAAACCCTTCCCTGGGCTTTCCGTCATTCCGAGAGCTTTGTGCCTTCCAGCGTCATTTCTCACCACACGAGCACAGCAAGGTTGGATGCTGACTGCTGAAGGGCAAAGTGATTTATAAAGTCACTTTTATTTTTCAGTGGTTTTTCTTTCCAACGATAAGTGAGGCAATGTCATCGGGGATGTCAGCTGGGAATAACTGAAATATTTCAGGGGCTTGTGGGCTCCCTAACTTATCGTCTGTGTCCTGTGCTCTGACATTCGATCAAAAGCCACATCAGTCCTGGTTTGTTTCCTCCAAGCCGAGTTTATTTCTTCTGTATCGGAACCAGACCCTTCCCCCCCAGACTGTCTTCTTTATCACCCTGTCATTGCCCGCCCCTCTCAGGAGCCCACGTTCCTCGGCAGCCGATTCCCGCCGGCCTCAAGCTCACTTGCAAACCTCCCCCGAACCCCCTTGTTAGTCTCTCGACATTTGCTCCCCCAACATACACGCACAGAGAAGAACTTTGATCTCGAGCTCGGAGTGGCCATGTTTGTGAAGGGGTGCAGGTTCTGACTGTGACCAGATTCAGAAGACGAGAAAAAGCCATCAAAAGCATAACTGATGAGGCAACAGAGCTATGTGCGAATCTCAGCTATTCCGACGACGTCCCGATTAGACGGGCCTGTGACTGCTTCGTGCAATTTCCCATTTGCTGCTCTGATGCAGTGCATGGCACGTCGCTGGACTGAATCTCGGGATTTGTTCAACAAGGGCACTTTTGTGTGGCATAAGGAAAGGTTAGCCGACCTTAAACTTTTTAAACGTAGGGGTTATTTTTGGTTATTTTAAAAGTGGCCTTTTTTGGAATACAGCAACATATATTTCAATGATAGACAACTTGTTCATACTGAAGAAAGTAGAAAGAAGAAAGTACCAACCCTCGCTGCACCCGGCTGCTTTTCCACACACGCATGCTCAGGAGCTGGTTCGATCCGCACAGGTGCACGCAGGTGTGGGCGCGGCCAGGTAAGCGAGGGTGGCTGTCGACCTTGACAGTGCTAGTCTGCCCGGCGGCCTTAACAGAACACCGCAGATGGGGGGGCTCAAACAAAAAAAAATGCATTTTCTCACAGGCCAAGAGGCTGGATGGAAGTCCACGGTCAAGGTGCTGGCAGGCCTGGTTCCTCTGGGGGCCTCCAGCCTCGGCTCTCAGATGGCCACCTCCTCTCTGGGTCCTCACAAGGTCTTTCTGGTGTCAAGCACCCCCAGGTGGCTCTGTGTGTCCAGACTCCTCCTTCTCACAAGGACAGCAGTCAGATTGGATCAGGGCTGGCTCTGATGGCCTCGTTTTAATTTAATCACCTCCCTAATGGCCCTGTCTCTAAGTAGTCACATTCTGAATAGGTTAGGGCTTCAGTGACTGAACTGGGGGGTGGGGAGGATACAATTCAGCCCCTAACACTGACTGTCCCTTGTTAAACCCCAGAGATTCTGTCTCTCTTTGTGCCTGGGGCCGATGGGCCCTTAGGGACTGACTAATAGTGAAGCAAACAAACTGGGGAAGTCACTAAATGCCTGTTGTTTGTTTATGATGACAACTAGGCACGCTGCTCAGAGTAGTTTGGCATGGCAGTCACCATCCATGGACACGCGGGTTGGCCAGGGGTCCGGTCCGTGCCAAGCTACTCACTCGCTTCTCGCGCTGTCTACTTGCCACCCAACTATCTCAGAAGAGGTCATGGCCGAAGATCATCCCGTCTTCCATTTATAGTGAGATGCTGAACTTATGTCGACGTTTTCATGGCAAATAATATTGCAAAGAACATTCTTTCCATCTCCGTCTCAGGCTATTTTCATTTATTGATTAACTTATCAATAAAAGTTGCTCCTCAGAATTCACTCCGTCCAGGCCGTGGCTCATTTCCCGGGCTGCCGATGCACACTGCGAAGCCGCCCTCTGGCGCAGGGGTGCCGATCACACGTCCGCGGCCCGTGCGGGGAAGCTGCTTCCCCAGCTACCAGGTATGAGTCATTTGGTGGAGTATGTTATTTTGAAACACATTGTGCACTTAGGGATGTGAAAAGCCCACGTCTCATTAATTTAATATGAATTTTGGTAACTAATGAGGTAACTTGGATTTATCTATGTTTAATGTTCTTTTTGAACTGCCTGTTCGTGTCTTCTGCTCATTTTGTTGTTGAATTATTGACCTTTTCACTGGTATATTTGAGCTCTTTGTATATAAATTGCATTAACCAATTGCCTTGAGTTTTGAAAAAATTTCTGGATTTTTCACCTGAAATTTTTACTTTTGTATACTCAAAAATCACTCTTTTTCCTTAAAAAATATTCAGGATTTTCCTTTCTTACCCAAAAGTCTGATCAATATTTATACATGTTGTGTGCTGTCTTTTCAAATGGCGTTGTCTTTATTTTTCCAATTAACTGTGTATGCTGTACAATGTCTACACTTTCTGCAAATTCCTACACACTCAGCAAGTGGGTGGTCATTTATCGTCAGAGGCTGTGTGGCATGGAGTAAGAGCCACTAGGTATGTGACCTGGGGCAAAATGACTTGTTCTTGCAGAAACTCACTGCCTGCAGAACAGGGACCCACATGTTGCTGGGACAGAGGGGCTCTTACACATGTGAAAACACCCAGGGTCGCTCCATAAGGGCTGGTGACTGTCACAGAGGCATTCTGTTGGACATTGGCACTGCTTACCTGTCCCTGGAGAACTCACCCCTCAGTTTACCTTCATACTGAGCATGGAGCAGCCCCGTCTGAAGCATTTTGAAGTTTACCATGCCCTTGTCTACCATGCTAATACGGTCGTCCACATCCGCCAATGTTCCTTCGGTATCTAGGAAGGCTCGCCATTGTTACTTAGATTGGTTTTCTGCTAGGTGTGACTTTCTCTGCAGCACGTGTCCACAGTGCCAGGGACACTGAACAGGTTATTTCGGCAACATAGGAAACATTCACAAAGCCAGAGTGAGTCTTCTATCTCCACTTCTGTTATTGGACTGCTCTCGGTCACTGGTGACGTTATTCAGTTAATTGGAATGTTAAGACAATTCAGAAGGGTTTAAATACTAAAAAGAATTGATTAGTTTTTGAGGGTCTAAGGATTTGACTGCCTCAGGGACTCAGTGATCTCATCAGAAAGAATTATCTTATTCTCTTCTCCAACCCCCACCCCACTGCCTGCTTCCAGCCACGTGACAAGGACAATGCCTCCGCAGACTCTAGGTCACTTCTGTGTGGTATCTCAGCTGGTGATCACATGCTTTCGCCCTCTCTCACTCAGAAATGCATGGGGTGCGGGGGGGAGATCCAAGGACCTCTGCCACAGAGCGGTGGGCTGCTCGGCTTCGACCCCAGAAGGTGCAGTGATTTGGTCCCATGCTCCGCCCAGCCTGGCACATGGGATCAATCTCAAGACCAATTGCCCCACCCCCAACCACAAGGCCCAGGGCCAAACACTCCCTCAAAATAAGCCATAGAGAATGGTCAGAAAACCAACTGCTGTCCCAATAGAGGGTTTATGTCATCAAATCAAATCACGTTTGTGAGAAGACAAAGGAAGTGGTTACAAGGAAGGCTTCTTTAACCCCCCAGACATACTCACGTGCCCAGCAACGCCAACTTCATAGTCTTCACTTACGTAACTCGGGCTCAGACGGTAGGATTATTATTCCAAGTGTTCTTATACCCCAACTGGGTGGTCCCCCCCAAAGACATAAGGAAGGGCAGTTATCTTCATTGGAATATATTTGGCACAAAAATTAATGTCAGGAGTTAATCCCTGAACTCTTATTGTCTCAAATCAAGTTTTCTTTAGCTCCTGAAGGTTTGTTTTTGTTTTTTGTTGGTCTTTTTTTTCCAGTATTTATTCAGTGCCTTGCAAATTTCTGAGCAAATGATACATTTGTATGTTCAGTTCACGGCTTCAATAGCCAATGGCTATATTTATAATTATCTCTCTTATAAGGCATCCTGAGCTTTGTGCATTAGAAAGGCATCCAGCTGTGAAGAGAGACCTTTAGTGGCTTCTGCTGGAATCTAATTTCTTCCCACCCAAAGGGCAATTTAACAATATTGACCACTTAAAGGGCCAAATCAAACAAGATAATGAGGGATAATGCACTTCCCTCTTTCTGGTGTACTGGTCCAGATTTGAACAATGCGGCGACAGCACAATGCCGCCCTAATTATTATTTGGCTTTTGGAGCTATACAAATGGATAATCTTTTTCAATGCTGCTTCCAAAAAAAGTTCTAACATTGTTATATAACTACATTCTTCCCTCGCCTTGGCTATTTTGGTCTTGTTAAAATGTTGTTTTTGATCAAATAGCCCATACACGATTAGCGGCAGTATTAGAAAATAAATGAAGCCCAGCTGCACTGGCAGATACAGAAGCAGGCGCGGAGAATGGCAGACGCAGAAACAGTCTCTTCTCTCGCCAGCGGTGTCCTGACAGCAGCAATTAGAGAACTCTCGCCCGCTTGTCTGTCACGCACTGATTTGTCTACACGAAGACGTGCTGGCAAAAATGTAAGGAATAACTTAAAATGTATGTTCAGGTGGATTGATTTCACATGTCCTCTTCTGGAAAATGAAACACAAGGAAACGTCTAATCTAATGAGAGGTTGCAGCCTGTGAGCATGGGGATAGGTGGTGTAGAGTTCCTAAGTAAAATATTTTCTGTGAGTGGGCCTTGTAGGTATGTCCCTCCTCCACGATTTTTTTAAGACCATGTGTGTCTTTGGAGAAACTCCTAGTCATTCCAGGAGGAATATGATCAAGTCATCTCCAATTCTACCATGTCTGTCCGTCTCATTACGACTCCCTACATTATAATGAAACCTAATTATGAGATTAAAAGGCAATAAAATGAAAGCAAACGTGAGAGAGGTGAGCTGAGACAAAGCTTCAGTAAAAACAAAGAAACAGTAGATTTTAAATCCCTACTAGAGGCAAATACAAGCAGAACTGGTGGTTCAAAAAGCCGAGTCAACAATGTGACCGATAAACTGACCTACGCCTTCTGGACTTGAAGAGAAAAAGATGTCTTCCGCCTTCCCCTCAAACAGCAAGGAAGAGAAGAGATGGCACATTTGGTGGATAGAAAACAGAGGCCCCGTGTGCAACGTTCCTGCCAGAGGTACCAGATTGCACGTGGCAACTACTAGGGAGCCCTCAAGTGAGTGCGTAACTGGAGTAACAGGAGGGCCACACCACCTGCAGTCAGACCCCGCCTCTGTGTCTTTCAAGCCGGGGCACCTGCACCAAGTTGCTGGACCTGTCCTTGCCTCAACTTCCTGATCTGCAACATGCAGATGCTTCTCAGAACCGGCTTCGAACGAACGCTCCCTGTGAGGACGTACTGAGCTTGCCTGACAACAGCCTGCGAGCCCTCCTGGGTGTTCGCCCTGGTTACAGAAAACCCCTAAAACCACCTCCTGCTTTTACTTTCTGCTTTGTCATGACCCCCCGCTGCCTGAGCGCACAATTGAAGACAGGATCAAGAAAACATTTGAGGCTGAAAAAGACCCGCGTCTGCGGAATGAAGGGGCTCATCATTTTCTTGACAAAAATCAGGAAAAGAGACTTCCAGTTAGATGTATTCTGGCTAGTTTTTGAAACTGCATATGTAAAGAAAAATATCTAAAGTTTCAAAAGCATCAAAGGCACATTTTGACCTTTTTTTTCACATGAGGCACTTTATATAATTATCCCCTGACCTGCTTTTTTAACCCACTCTGTTCTGGAAGCCCTTCCTGGCCACTGCATGACCAGCTGCTTCGTTTTTTAAACACCTGGAGTTTGCCATGGTTTATTTGAACATTCCCATTACAAGGGGAAAAAACATTATTTTCAATGAGGACCTGGCTAAAATCTGTGTTCTTAGACAACAATACAAAACTGTACTTCTTTCCCTTTTTCCTCTATTAGACATTAACTGTATGTACTTGTTGTTAATCAGTTTTGGAGAGATGACTTGGAATCGGGACATAAGCATTCGTAGTCATTAAAAAAGGATTAGTTTAATCTCTCCGGGGTGTGTGCCATTTTGTTTGCAAATTGCACTGCACTTCTCAATGTCATCCCCAAACTGGAAGGCCATATGGCCCTCACGTTGGCATTACAACGACTTTTTAAGGAGTGGGCACCCCTTGTACACACACACACACACACACACACACACACACATGCGCACACACAAAGGACTAAGGTTCTCGTAGATTCTAGCAAAGAGAGTTTTCAATCTTTCGAGTGAGGAAGGACAGTGGTGGGGATGTGCCTGCACCAAGGAAAAACTGAACTTAGAGTTAAGATCTCAGATCAGCTGCCCGTCCATATCTCAACATTTTCCTTCAATTGCTCTTTTCTGTGACTATCTGAGAATCCTAGGATTTGTTCCAAGAAAAGACATTCTCTCTTATAACAGCGCCTAGAAATCATTAAAGGATTTATAATAGGAGACCAATAGATTGTCCTGCCTTTTTCTGCTGCTATCATTTATTTTAGGATATACACATTTTGAAAATCCAGAAAAGTTAATTTTACCATCTAAAAAGAATTTAAAACTTCAAAAATAACTCCAACCACCAATCATAATTTTCTTGAACTTTGAAAGTGGAATGTGCTTATACCCTGCTGAGCATAATTGAAATTGCTGAAAACATAGATTTCAAAGACCTACAAAACCCCCAATCACGTAGATAAAAAGTGGCGCTAGCATCCATTGACTGAAGAGCCGCCTTATTGCAGAAGGGCCAACAGGACCCCGGCATCCCTCACAGACTGCTGTGCTCCTCTCCACACCGCGCCGCCACAACAGAGGCTGGCCGTCCGCCGTGTGTTCTGGCAAACGTGCTTACTTCGGGCGCGTGCCTTGGCATGTAAAGCAAAGGGCATCTACAGTTCACAGCAGAAGCAGAATGAACATGAACACCAAGAATTTAAACTATGTTCTAAAATATGGCAATCTGTAAAATTCCTTCATTCAATAAACACTTGTCAAAGGCCAAGAAGTGGGTCAGGAATCTGTGGACACTGGGAATTGCGGGGAGACCTAAGGAGCTGAGTCCCAGCCATCCCTTGGGCAGCTCACAGCTGGCCCCGCGCCAGGAGCAAGGCTGTGAGGTGAGGGCTGCGCGGTTCCCGTGTCACTGAAGGTGATGGGGAGTGGCGTCTGCTGCTGCGTTGGAGAAAGGATTTCAGTGATCACATGACCTCTTGTCAGTTTTGCAACCTTTAATGATTTCCCTGTAATGTTGTCGAAGTAACAGTTCAGACGACCAAAGTAAAAGTGGTATATGGAAAGAAACAGTCTTCATCTTTCAAAACACTGACAAGTCTAAGTAAACTATGATATTTTAGTCCTCCTTTTTAACCTTGAGGCTCACTAATGGATACAGTGAGCTTAAATAAAAGGCTTATTTTAGGCTCCACGGTAGCAGAGATGCCATGCCGTTTCATAGCTCACTTGCTGCCCACTCTGCAGCCCTCCATCAGGGGGCACTCCCTGCACTCACACCCTCCGCCACCACTGCCATGGCCGTGCAAAGCACTTGACCTCCCACATGGACCTCTCTTACCAGGTCTACAGTCTGTAAAAATCTACCCATGGGCCATTTCCTCACAGAAGCCCAAGCCCAATAGACTTTCAAAATGTTAACTCTAGACCTCTGTTCTTCCTCTTGGATTCATTGGCAACCACTGAGCTATAACCCTGCTCCTCATTGGTCATCCCCATGGGCCACCACCCCCAGGGCCTATCGAGGCTACCTGATTAATCTCTGTCAACCCTGTCCCCTCCTCTCGCTCCAGACCCTGTTAGTCCTCTGCACGTCAGGCGGCTACAGCCACCTAAACTCATTGCCCTGCCTCCCCTCCTGCCTCCATCATTGCTCCAAAGTAACCTTGACATTTCAAAACATCACCCAACCTGAAGGTTCCCCATCACCTTCAGGATCAGGTCTGCAGTTCTTAGTGGGGGGTGAAGGCAAACTCTCATCACATTCAACACAATAAGTGTGACAGTGCAGGCGAGAAACCAAGTGTCCTGACCCCAGAAAGCCCCGTGAGCACGTGAGGAGTGGAGCTATTGCTGCGGTGACTGACACCCGGGTGCCAGGCTTTGCAGGGGGTCAGCAACTCATACTGAGAAGCTTCAGGAAATCAAGTTTCCCGTTTCCTTTTTTGCTAAGTCATGTTTATAAAATTTAAGGTCACAATAAAGTGTAAGTGGTTGGAGGGTATTTTGGGAAATGGTTTTCTTTGCACCCTAAGAAGAAGGCGTGCATTAATTTATGTAACGGAATTTGCATGCTTGAAAGCAAACTGTGCTGTGCAGACAAGGTAAGGCAGAGCGGAACCTCCCTAAATACACACAACTTCTGAGCAACGAAGCAAAACCATATTGCTTGCTGGATTTGTGTCATCTCAGTGAACAGTTGACGCTGTTGACATCATCAGGTTTGTCAACACAGCGTCCTCTGTCAGGAGCCACAACCCCCGCAGGCTCATTCCCGAGGACAACTGTTTGCTTTGCTAATGCTGTGAGATGCTCCCACGTTAACATTCTAATGAGACGCGCACACCACCTTCCACATTCACAGCACCTGTACACGGAACCTGCGGCTTCTGTGTCTCAACCAAAGTCACAGATGATGGACTCGAGAAGAACTGACCTGAGAACAGAAGTTAATTTTTTGTAATGCTTTTACAACTTTCCATTTACAACACCTGAAGTCACTTCCAGAGTAGTTTAGCCCGTCAGTCATCCATGAGGGACCACAAAACAGCTTGACTCTGTTTATAAACAGAAGTACATTTTGATACCATATCTGCCTCTTTTCTTTGCTTCTTTAAAGAGTAAGAAAACATACAGCTCTACTTGACCCCAGGACCTTTGAACCAGGAGGGTTTTAATGGGAAAATGACGAGACCTTCTGACTTTTCCCAGCGCAGTGAAAGGTAAGCCGCTGGGCTGTGAGCGCCAACGCCTTAGGCAGATTTCCACCAAGAGGGACAAATTGTTTTTCTTTCTTTGAAAGAGACCACATGACTCATGAAGAACCATGAAACTAGGAGGGATATGAAGAGGAAACATTAAATCTGTAGGGGGGAAATGTGGTATAATATACACATTACAAATCACTTCAAAAATTTGCTCCAAAGATCTAAAACAATTAAAAGGCTTTGAAAAAATAGGCATCATTTTTCTGCCAAAATGTTACTTAACATACCCTCTCTATTTCATATACCACTCCCCCCCAACCCTGGGTTGCTGAAAACTGAAATCACTACAGATGTCATTTGTAGAAATTGAATTAACATTTGTATGTAAGAATAGTCATTATATTCCTTATAATGCACATATTTCAATTTGTAGTTCCCCTTATTGTTGTAAAACTTCTGCAAAACAGGACTATAACCATACCCAGAACAGCATGAGGCAATCTGCGTACTTATTGTAGTAAGCCTGAAATAAGTATGACATTTTGCAATGAAATAACAACAATCTCTTGGAGTGGCAGAAGAGCCTCATGTCAGCTTGGAGTTATGCACATCAGCGCAGAGATTTTAGGAATCCTTTCATATAAGACATAAAGCTGGACTCCATGTGGCATGCCTCTTTAGTTCCCATTTTGAGCTCCTGGACTGTACTTAGAAGCTCATTTTTCAAATTATTTTTTAGAGTTATTCTGTTAAAATTCATTCCAGTTTTTCCCCCTTTACTCTCCTCTGCCCATCCCACCCCTGGCTCCCGTAGTCGATCCCCACACGGTTGTCCACGTCCATCGGTCATTCACACATGTTCTTCGACTAGTCCCTTCCCCTTCTTTCCACCTTCATCGCCCTCCCCCCGGTCATTGTCAGTCTGCTCTGTGTCCCTATTCTTCTGGTTCTATTTTTTAACTATAATTTTGGGGTTCCCCCACCTAGATCCTCAGCTAATTAGGAACAATATTTGGAGAGATGTCCCTGGACTGAAATATATGCTTCTTGCTACTGTTGCAATGTCTGACATCACGGGAAACGGTGAACACAAAGGGTGCACCCGAGAATAAACCCTATTTCACAAATGTCAATAATGTCACTGCACTGGACAAAGAGAGAAACACACAACTAACATTATGCTTAGGTCCACCGAGTCACATGATACTCATGCATTCAACACACGAGTCTCGAGAGCCCACCGTGGCCACATGCGGCCCCTGTGGGAACCGGGAGCATGAGCCGTGCTCCCTGCCCTTGAAAACGTGACGGCCTCAAGTCAGGCCATGGCCACATGCAAGGCCAGCACCACCATGTGCTGCAGGAAGCAGAATTCGGACACTGCGCATGTCCCTTTGTGCCCTTGAGGAATCCCACAATGAGAGAGGAGTTCAGAAAACAAATAATGTCTTTGATAACTTTAGAAAGTCTAAATTCCTCGTTCCAAGTAAGTTCTATATTCAAACACAATATCTCAGTAATATCTACGACTGTTAAATCTGATCCCACAGAGCCTAACTTCTACATTTAAAAAGTTATTTAAAATGTACAAAATCTTTCTTTATTAAACAAATAATCTTAGAGGTCTTAATATCAACCTGAAAATTTGATACTACTCATAAGTATATATTGAAAAGGAAAACAAATTAGTTTGGCAACAAAATATACAGACAAGAAGACAATAATATGGAATATATACAATATAATGTAATAAACAATTTGAATGGCATACCACAATATAATTTTGGTAATACTTGAAAATGTCATAGACAATAATGGCAATTTTTAATTAAAGGGCTATAGCTTTTAAAGCTGTAATACGTAGCTTTTAAAATGGATTATTCAATGGTTAAAATAGATACCTCCTATTTCGTGCAGCAATTGTGATTACATGTCCATTTCTCTGCAGTTAGAGAAAATGAGTGAAAAGCCACAGAGATCGCCCCACTCTGGTTCACGACATGAGCCCAACATCGCCTGGCACGGACCACTGATCGTGCATGCCACGCTCCCCGCTGGTTTACTCTGAGGTATCAAAATGAGCAGCGCCTCTGCTCTGGAACAGAGCTTTTGCTGTGTTTATTTATTTATTTTAACCGTCCGGTCTTCCACGTCCCCCGGGGGGAGAGCTCTGGACCTCCGCAGAGCCTCCTGATCTCTATCTGCTCTCATATTTCCACTCATTGGCCTTTGAATGACCACTTCAAAGTCGATTACTTAGGGAACAATTCTTAATTTAGGTCATTTAAAGACTTTGAGGTATGTGTAACTTTAAAACTTTTAAAATTTAAAACAAAAACAAAGAAAAATAACTGAAACCGAAAGAATCTCTAAAACCTGGAATCAAAGTATGATTTAAAAAATAACATAAGAAATAATGAGAATATGCTAACAAAGAGACGTGCCCTTATTTTACGAAAGGGGATGTAAAAATGGAAGTGAGCCAGTGTGGAAAAAAGTA